>OMLM01014727.1:24536-40664 GCA_900302695.1 Helostoma temminkii | reverse complement strand
GGCAGCACCGTGCGTGGACCGGTGAGACTGCACTCATCGAAGCCGGCGCGGTGGGCAGACAGCTGCAGGAGAGCAGGTGTGCTTCAAACACACAGGGAGGTTTAACTGACTGTTTCTACATCTTACTGGCACGAGAACACCGCCCTTGTTAACATCTGGAGCTCGCGCTTGATAGTGAAACTAACGTGAGTCTTCCTCGAGCCCGCCGGACGTGTGGCAGGGATAACTTATGAAGTGACCGGAGCTGGTGTGTCAGCGGTGGAGCCGTCGGTGCAGCAACGTTACTGAGCTGCAGGAACCGGACTCAGTTTGAAGGTAAGCAGGAGGAAACGCTGGCTGATACCGCACACTGTCGCTTCCCGCGTCCTCTGTCTTTTTCCGCACACCTCGGTGTTTGTCTGGCAGGAGCACCGAGCTGTCAGCATCTCGGTCACAGTGGAGGTATGCAGGTTTTTAACAGCGCTGCTGTACACGGGGGTCTCTGGGTGGGGTCTCCTTAGGCTAAACACTGGAGGACCTATGGGTGACAGTGTTGATGCATGGTTTGTATTTAGCCTCTGAGGTAAACACATCTGGACTGGCTTAAGCGTGTCAAATTAAAATGTCATGTTCTTGTGATGCTTTTGGTCAGGTTATCATGTCAGGCATTAAAACGAGCTTTCCTAAAGTGATGTGTGTGTGTGTGTGTGTGTGTGTGTGTGTGTGTGTGTGTGTTACCTGTTTTTCTCTGATACAAAAGTGACAGAGAATATACGACATTCAGCGCCTTAGTAAAATACATGTATAAATATTTATATGATTTTATACTAAATCAAGTCAGTGTTTGCCTGTATGATGCACACGTGCTGTAAGAATCATAAATCGATGTCAAAGTGCTGCAGGCTGCAATGCTGTTGAGATGAAGGTGGCCATTTCGGTTGGTAGCTGAGCCGAGAAATCCCACAGAGACAATTAAACTACTGACCCATATCATCAAGGACTTGTTCTGGCTTCCTGTTTGGAAAGACGGTAGGAAGCAGACTTTTTGGGCCAGATGGCAGAAGCACACTCACACACACACACAAATTTGTGCAGCACACACCCCTGCAACATTCAAACGTCCTACTGACGGAAACCAGATTAGTGGCCAACGACTGAACCTCTGACCCTGAGTACTCAGTTGCACATAAAAAAATCTGAGGTACTGGGGTGTGGCAGAAAAGAATCGGTGAAGCTGCTTTGTAGTCATAAGACAGATTTGTAGCTGATGGAAGAATGCCCTTTTTTGAGTTGAATGAGACCTGACTGAATTGAATTAAACTAGTTAATTGTATATTGATTTTATTTTGAAGGTATGTAAAATATGTAAATTTTAATCTTAAATGTAACAAAACGTGTACTGATTTTGTCTCTAATTGCAATCAAAAGTGTTTCATTTAGTTTGAAGGCAACACTAGAAATGCACACACACACACACACGTACACACAGCTCTAAACAGGAAGCTGACAGCATCCTGGAAGATGTTTCATCTGGTGTGAGCTGTCACTTTGTGTATATAAGTTGAAATATGGTATGCGTTTGTACAGTGGCATTTTGCAGGTGTGTTTTTTATCTGTTTTATCTTTGTCTCTTTCACTTCACACACTGAGGTTTCCATGTTAAGCAAGTTTGAACAGGTTTGGTAGAAAAAAGCAATGGCGACAATAGCAGGTTTATTTCTGGGCTGCTGCTCTCATAAATGAAATACACGTTCATGTTTATACGAAGCCCTCTGCTGAGTGAATCAGGGTGAAAAACTGGTTTGGTTTTACAGAAGCCCTCCAGCATTTTCACAATGCATTTTTCAAGGCAGTTTGCAAATGAGTACCCACAGTCTGTACTGTTTTCTTTCTTGTGTTTTATGCAGCTACTCGTCATCGCACAAGCAATTTTTCTTTCAATTAGCTGCCAAGAAATTTGTGTTTGGTGGACTACAGTAATTCTGATCAATGCAGGAAACAATATGTGATTATCTTAACTTTAAATTATTTCTAAATCTGTTGTGGATATAATGCATATCCAAAATATTGCTTTTTGACCTCGGTAACCAGCTATTGGTTCCATTTAGCGTTTTGTCAGACGAAATAAACATTTTTTTTTTTTTACTATTTACTGTGTAACTGTTTGAGGCGTTACAAATCAGGTCCCTGATGTCCCCAGAATGCTTCTCTAATTTTTCAGTCTTTTCAGACTCCTTGTTTTTGCCCTGTCTGAAATTTTGCGCTCAGAGCCTGTTTCTGGAACAACTGGTTTTGAGCTGTTCTCCCTCCTCCCCCCGTTTGATGACGTGCCTTTAACACCATGTGACATATGTGAAGTGGGTGTTGCTCTACAAATGGTCAAACATGTACAAACTGCCAGGAACACCGGAAAAAACACTGTGTATGGACGTAGCATTAAACCACCATAAATTGATTTAGACACATCCTCTACTTAACCATAGACAGTTCTGCTGTTAAACTTGTGAAGTTTTGCAAGCTTGCAGAGTGAGTGGTACACCACTTACTGTGGTGTGGTGGACAGTGATTGGCCACAGTCTGAGGCTTTTTCCCCCCTGTGTCGGCGAGCTTTCTGTTAGCTTTAGAAAATTAAAAAAAATCAAAGCCACTGCCAACCCACTTGGACTGTGTCTACAAAGACCCAGGAGCCATAAAGAAATATAAAAATAACTAATAAGTGTTTTTTAAATAATAGGGTACCTTTAAGCAGTTGCCTTCTATGTAAAATCAAATGATATAATACTTGATTAGTTTATGTGAACTCTTGGAGTCTCAGGTTTGTTACACTGCATTAAAAAGTTTGGGGTGACTTAGGGGTGGACTGCGTTCAGTCTGCTGAAGTTTTTAGTGTGTCTGTTCACATTGTTATTTTAATATGACATATACCAGACTCAAATGTGAACTGGCCCCAGGCTTGAAGTGACCCACATAACGTGACATCACACGCAACATGTCAAAATGAGCCTTTACAATTTTATTTTGAAGTTGCTGTGCAGCGGAGGCCGACAAACTTACAAACAAATGATAATGAGAAGAAGGATGCAGAAAAAGAGAGCAAAAATTTTAACAATGACCTTTTGTTTGGCGATGTCTGCAGCATCTATACAGAGATGTGTGTGAATGCATCGGAGCCAAAAGTGGTGTAACAAAGTGTGAGGCCAGGGTCTGATTTGATAAATTGATGATTTATGCTGTTCAGACTGTCAGTTATGGACAAAATCGGACTTGGGCTACGTTTGTCTGCAGTCTGAATGTAGCAGATTTTTCATCCATTAAAATAACATCAAATGGATTAGAAATACATTGTAAATATGCAGTATATTTACATGTACTCAAGTAACCATGGCTTTCACGAGTAAGATATTTTCTGATTTCATTCAAATAAGAAATCTTGTTTCTGTGATTGGAGCAGGGGATTAGAGAAACCTGTTTTCCCGAGGTAGAACTCTAGAAGAACTCATTTAGACAATTTATGCCGTGAAAAGGAGTGTTGTGTCTGGCTGCTTATGTAAATAATCCACTTAGGAAGCAGTGTCCTCTGTCTCTGTACACTTAAGATCTGTGAATCATGCGTCCAAAAAAAAAAAAAAAAACACAAGGTAGAGGACAACTCAGATTACTCATCTTCTGCAAGGATTTCCACAAACCAGAATTCTTAAGTGGATGTAATCTTGTTCCTCCATTTCCCAAGAAACCTGGCTTTTCTGAGTAACCTGGTTACATAAGTGCATGTTAATGCAGTTACTGATAATGTTTAAATGACTATAATAGCTGGAATATTTACATAGGCATACAGAGGCCAATTGCCAAGAAACTCATACAACTGGCAGCTCCATTAACTGGTCCCTGAAAGAGACAATTTTCAGTGTCAACAGTGAAGAGACTTGGACTCAGTTTTCATCTACTACAGCAGCTATCTAGGGAAGAAGCGGTCATAATATTATGATGAATATACTGGATTTTGAATTCAGTGTAAAAGGAAATTTAATTCCTGTTTATTTTGAATGCTATTCAAAGTTGTTTTACAAAGTCAGGAAAGCAATGTGTATGTCAAGGCTGATGCCTTCATTGCCATTCACATTTTATTCATTTATTAGTTTGAGTGATTTTTTTAAAACCAGATTATAAAACAGATTTAAAAAGAAGAGGATGTCACCCTATAACATTTGGACATTGTTAGAACCCACAGTTGTTGACAGTTGTTAGTTGTTGACTTCTCCTGTTTGTCACACACCTGCTGATTTACAATGAACTAGAAACTGCACAAAACAAAGTGTCATAACCAACACATTAGTTAGCACATACACACTAAGGTTTCTGTGGTCTGCAGCAACGTGGTATTCTTTGAACAAACTTCAACCAGCAGACCTGTCGTGCATAATCGTGCTACAGTGATATCATCAGAGCATGCAGATGGAACATGTACTGTGATTGCTACCTTCTAAAAATACAGGTTTTAAGCACTGGATAGTAAAATCAGTTTCATTAAGATTAGATTCAGCAATCATCATACATGATTGTTATTAATTGTTATGTATGACCTGTGTTCTGTGTAAACAAACAAATTCAGACTTGAGACACTTTCAATTGCTGCATGGAAGATTAGCTGTGTCAGGACCGCCCCCTGAGTTACATGTCTCTCAGACTGAGCTCACTCACAGGAGATGGCAGCTGTAGTGCAGTTTGTCGTAGACTATATGATCAAGATCTGAGCTGATCCCCAGCGATCTGGAAGGGGATTTCTCTAATCCTCTCTGTCCATCTGTCCCTCTGTCCCTCCGTCTTTCTGTCTTTCTCCTCAGTTTTCTCTCTCTGTGTCATGCTCTCTCTTGGGTTTTTTCCTGATTTTTCCACACATTGTCACACTGAATCCAAACCAGAAAGGTATTGTAATCGTTTTGCAAATGCACCTGCACTGCCAGAGCGCTTACACAACTCAATGTAAATGTACATAAAAACACAAAGTAGGTTTGTATGTTTGTTTAATTGAATAAAGTAAACTCACTAATCACTGATCATTCTCTCTAACATGTCACAACGAGCACACATTTGTGTTGCTTATTGTGACAAACTGAATATACATTTGCAGGTACATTTACTGCATTTTCAACATCTTGTATGTTTGCAGTCTCGTCTCTGTGGAAGCTCAGACACTCAGTACAAATGTTCTTGTTAATTTCTAGCCAAGCCAAAGGACTACACAGACAAATTATTAAACTGTAGGATCAGTGACTGTACAGTGGAAGTATAGACATCTATTTAAGTGGCTTGATTTATTTGACCAACAGTCAAAAAACCCCAAAAATGTTTAGTTTACTCTGTATGATATAGATTTTTGTAAAAAAATAATATTAATTATATTATTATTATATGATAATTCAGATAAAATGGACCACTTGATCGTTTATTATTTTATTTCATTACCTTTATCTTTATCTTTAAACTAAATCATTCATTGTTCATTCCTCTTATCCAATCGTAAACTGGCTGCTTTTCACATTTTCATGCAGTCTTAATCATAGCAGTTTTAACATGTTACAACAGCTGCAAAATGTACGTTACACACAGGGGAGAGTGGGAACACATTTAGAATTTTGCTAGATAATAATAATACAAAAAAATCTAAGATATAAGAGATATTTATGTTTCTGTACAAACACCTTACTGCTCCACTGAAAATTAAGGGAAGTGCAGTGTTACAACTTACCCTAATGGGTGGGGTTAATTGTAACAGAGAGTTGGGTGTAACCCTTCTGATATTTTATTCTGATATATTAGTGCAAGCAAAGGTATTTCAGTATAACTTAATGTAGTGTGACACAAATATATTTACTATGCTGTATAATATATTACCTATATGACAGACAGATAGGTATGTGCACCCCTGGTTTGACATAGATCTTCTGAAACGTATGCAGTTTATTTTAATTTTAACCATTTTTATTATTACATGTACCTACATACATAAAACATGTATGTAAAGACCAAAACCAAGTCTAATTCAATAGTTTTAACATGTACTGTATGTCGCTTAAGTCACAAATACTACAGTGGTTTCAGTTATAGGTAAGACAGTATGAACATTGTGAAAAATAAACTAGCACATTGTTACTTCATGTAGTTTCATGGCACTGGAAGGAAAAAGTCATATAATTCCAACCTTTTCCATAAATTGTGTCATCTTTATCTTGAACTTGTAACAAAAGCCTGGATGAATAGTAAACTGCCTGTCAGAAAAGAATTTTAATCTGCCCATTATGTGGCGTATATTGGTTTCCAAACTCTTCTTAAATGTCCATTTGATGACAATGCTGTCCTCCGGCCAGAGTTATCCTGAGGGACTCCAGACGTCTTTGTGCAGATCCTTAATAACTCCTCTCTGTTTCTTTGAAACCACAATTATGACCTCCACTTCTCCTCTAAATATTCTTTTTCTCAATTCTGTCTCTGCTCACTATCTTTCCCTAATGTGGCATCTGTGGGCAATTACCATTAACTTTTTATACAAGTCCAGCCAACAGAGGAAGCTGTTGTGTTGGAGCTCACAGCATGGGTTTGTCAGCTGTGCAGGGGGACAGCAGGAAGGAGGGATGGTGGGAGGGATGGCTGTCTGCTGAGGAGCCCTATTCATGTCTCCAGGCGAGACTATACTTGACTAGACACTTATTGTGATGGTGACCTTCCTGTCACCACACAGCCAACACAAAGCAGCTTCATATGAGGATCATCTGAGCTGCTCTCTTTGTCTTCCATCCTGCACATCAACTCTTCACTCTGTCTTTTCATATGTGCTGCTTTTACTGTCTTATTCATGTTTATTGATTTAAATCATTTTTATATTGTCTATGAATTTTCTATTGATTCTCAGTTTTAACACAAAAGGCTTTACTGTCTTTTGCTACTTCATACAAAAGCTCAGCTCAAGCATTGTTTTATAGGACATTATGGCCCTTTTAATGTATAAATCAAAATAACACATTGTATGATTATTTGGGATTATTTTATATCACTTTATTTATGTGCATTCTATGACAGCTGTGATTATTCTTTATTTGACATAGTAACACTGGTCTGAATGAAGAAGGGGTGCGTAGGTAGTAGCAGGTTTTAATCTGCAACAGCAGATTTTCTGGTTAATCAGATGCAGCAGAAATAAGCAACTCAACACTGACATATTATTTCATTTTAAGTTGATGGCAATGTGCATTTACAGGTGGTGTTTTAGTTTACTTGAGGAAGTTGTAACTGCTAAAAGCTTTGCACCTATTGCCAGCTATTTTGGTACTGCCCGTTTGTTGTTGGGTGATAAGTATGTTGGGTACATTCAATTTTTAGAGCCACTTTATTAAAAGGCACCTGAGTAGTTTGCTACTTGAGCAAAAATATTAAAGCTGCAGGCTGTAAAGAGTGTGAGAGAGAGTGATTTTTTAAAACAATTTTTACTGTAGTTTGAAGGTGATAATACCTGTCAGACATAAACACTGGCACTGTCCTGTTCTGTTTTGCCTTTATAGTCATGTCAGACAATAAAATGAAACATGGCGCTGGTACATAGTTCTTAAGTGCAAAAAGACCTTAAAAAAGAGTTGACCTCAATTATATAAACTTTGTAATTACATGTTTAGTTTTTCCTGTTTTGTTACCAAAGTGTTTTGGGAGTTTTTCATGGATATTTTGGACATCAGTTTGCTGTTTTTGGAATGATCAGGCTGCAAGAGACTTGCAGCATGTATGATTGATGGGGCCAGGCATAAGAGGTTCCTGTATAAATACTCTGTGTGAGGTCTATCAAATTCTACAGTATGACAATATTTAAACAATGTCTTCAAAGTATATAGACAAAACTTTTGTGCACCTTTACCAACACTACCTAACACTGCACTTACTAATACACAGGACAGAACAGAACAATTACTAAGAAAATACATGATGGCTTGAGGTTTTGTTGTAGGAGATTTTTAGATGTCAATGAAGAATGTGTGCAACACGTAAAGAAAAACGTAACTCTTTAAGAGTTTCATGCCTTTCACCTGCTGGCTGTAAAGCTCTGTAAAACAGGCAGCCAAACCTCAGTCTCGGCTCTTTCTCTGGAGGCTACTGCTCATTAGTCTGTGCTTCCTTCTGCTTTGTCCTCCATACATTTTAGTTTCCAAGTCTGTTTTTGATTGCTGTTTCTCTTGCCTTCTCTGTCTTTCTCCCCGTCCTCTTGCCTCGCATCATTTTGCAGTCTCTTGTGGCTTCTGTCACCGGTTTTTACTTTAGATTAGACTCGACTTGCAGACAGAAACCAGACGTCCTCTGTGCTGAGAAAACTTTGCTCGAGCTTCTCCTGTACCTGGCACAGAAACTGAGAAACCAGATACTCTTTCCACTGGCATTTTTGGCAGTTCAATGTGCCATGAGGTGTTGGAACATTTGAAGGAATGGCAATTAATTTCTGCTGTGTTGCCCTGCAGCTGCAGGTATTTGTTACTGTTTTACGTGACTATGAGTTGATCGATGTATCTGGACTGAATTTTATTAAATACTTCAGAATCTGTTCAATGGCCAAGAAGGTTATATGATAAGCTATAAGCTATATCATTTAATAAAAAATATAAACCACTGTGTGTAATGTGACAGTCACAGCTGGGCAACTTAAAAGTAGGGCAAGTGGCCACAGATAACTGTACAGCTGACTTCAGCTCAGTTCAGCTGTACAGGGAGTTTTGACACCTTTCACCTCATTGTTTACTGCTTTATTTTAGTTAGATCTTACCAGTGTTGTTTTCAGATGCAGACAGACAGATGAACATTCATTTAGACCTACAGATGCACCACTAACAACTGCAGCAAGCCCCGCACACATAAACTATGCAAGTGGGTGTCACATGTTGTTGAAATGTGCAAGTGCGATGCAGAAAACTGATTTTGATTAAGAATTTGTCTCGTCCATGTCCATCTCTCTTTCCCTCCACACAGTGCAGGGATGGGTTTGCTATCGTTTTTTGCTCTTTGACCTTTCATTCTTTTCATCTTCTGCCAACGTGATGCAAATGTATTTTTTCTCCTTTTTTTTTATCTCTCCATCTGTTGCCGTATTTTACTCTACTCCCTGCCTTGATGCATACCAGGAGACAGTGTGAGGCATATATAGGCTTGTGACCACAGCTTCTCAAGTTAACACTGCCACCTTTGCAGCATTAGTGAATGCATACAGAACGTTCTTATGAAAACATTACATTGGTTGAGCTTATTACAGGTGCCAGCAAAAAATACTTTGAGGTTATATTTTGACAGCCAGCTTTGTAGAGCTCATACCACTTGCCTTTTAACTTGTCTTTCTGTCTTAGTGTGCACACTACTTCATCAGAAATTTGTGGGTGTGAGATGCAGCGGGTCAAGGTTTGAATATACACTAGTCTAGGTGCCTTTTCTATGTGAGAGATTCAAAAGCAGCTTCCCCACAGACCACATGTTAACAGTGAGAAAACACTTGATAGCAGTAGCCTATGCCAATCTTTTAATCATCTCTGTGTGACTTTCAAGGGAGATATTTTTGCTGTGAGAAAGATCTGAGATGTTTTGATTATGCAAAACCCAAGAATGGAGGTAGTTTAGCAGTGGATTTGAACTTTTTTAGCTTTTGCCCTAGTTTCAAGTTGCCAATTAAATCTCTCCTGCTTAGATGGCTGAAAAATAGAGAGAGACGATTATGCTCAAATGCAGACAAAGCATGTACGGTTCACCTCCGATCTGCTCTGAATGTCTGTGCTACTATTTATCTCTGTTACGCATCTTTATTAGAGCTGTTCACGTGTGAAAAGACATTCTAGCATAGGAAAAAAATATCTTAAGAATGTGAGATTTGCCATATTGTATTGTGTCAATGTAGTAAATGTCCACCAAAACCCAGACATGTTTGTCTTATTATGCTGTAAGACAATATATAACTTATAAGTTTGGCATTTTTACTTGAAAATTGACATTTAACAAAAATCATTGCTATTATCCTTGCTAATGAAAAAATTATAGACGTTTAGGAAATATGTCACCGAAGGATTAAGGACAATATAATCTTGTTACTCGGCAGCAATGAAATCTACAACATGTTCCACATGTTGGTTTGAAGCACTAAACATTGCTGTTGAGTTCATGAAAATCACAACAAAGTGCTTTATTATCAGTGATCATCAGCAGGGCATTTTAATTATAATTCTTAGGAAAGAAATTACATTTTGCACATTTTTTACTGCACAGGTATTACTGATGCTATGTGTGGTGTGTGTGTATGTAGTGTAGTATTGAAACAATAAAAAAATCATGAAATTCATATTTAAAGTAAACATATACCATCAATTAAGAGCGCTGGAGCTTCTATGTTGCCACCAGATTTCTTTAGAACTTGTCTGACAGTTTTATGGCACAGATGGATATTTCACATTGTGGGGTCACTGGTTTTCTACTGAAATGGATTCGAAGCTTTTGAGTTTGAGCATTTCTCACAATGGCAGATGGTGTACGGATTGAAAGGGAGATGGAAAAATCACTTCTTCCTCTTCAGTGAAGTGAATGAGAAAACCAAGCGTCTCTGTGCGCAGGGGATACAAGACCTCAGAGACCAGTTTGTGACAAGAAGTAATACGTTTTTTGGGACATTTTAAGTAAGTAAGACAGACAAAGATCTTGGTATGTACAAAGCTATAAATCGCCTTTTTTCTTCCGTTGTAATTATACAGAGGTGTCACATTTGACAGCAGTACAAAAATGTGGTGCATACAGTAGCTCTAAGTAGCTGCTTCCTGTTCCATGCATGTGGTTTTGTATTCTGTGTAAGGGTATGGGACACATGCCAACTTTTCTGCACACTGATGAGAGCTGAGGCATAGCTGCACAGCGGTTGATTGACTAATGAATTGCTCACTGTCGCAAAATCTGGTAATGAGCTGTAAAGATACATACCACAGGACAATCAAAACAGTGTTTAGACAGATGGCTTGAACTCATTGAAGCTCCTACTGTGTGGGGGTCTGTCAGTGGGTTTTAGAGAATAATTAAACTCAATAAACTACAAATCAATGATATTAGTTTAAATTATGAACCAGTGTATCGTGTCAGTATTTAGTTTTAACATTTTGGCCAGCTGCATGCTATTTGTGTCATTGTGAAAAATTCTTTCAGTGTGGCTCAAATACAAGAGTTATAAGGCTTGAAGCAAATGTTGCTGCACCTCTAGGAAGTGTCTGACACCAAACCTGACACCAAAGGTTAGAGAAACAGAAAGTACAGAATCAACAATGGTGCAACTTTGTGCTTATTGCAGAGCTATACTTCAATCGTGCCCTTTTTCTGCTCCCAAATCCCATCCTCAACTGTAGTAAATAGCAATGTGGATGAACAGATGATATTTTTCTCCAAAAATTATGTTCATCACTACCGGAAATTGTAGATGATATAATAAAGATGATAATGTAGTATGGCGCCACCTTTAGGCCTTCAAGCATGCAGAAATTGATGTGACGTGCTAAATTTAGCATCAGCAGGTCAAAAAGCCAGAGTGCAATGTGGATGAAATGTTGCCCAGGAAATGATAAATACTCCCATGTTTTTTCTGTTGATACTGTTTCTCTCCATTAATCACTTATTGTTGTTATTCTCAGAAATGATGATCATACTGTTTCTGTTATGGCAGATGTTTAATCGCTTGTGACTGCTTGTTTGTATAGGTAGCAACAGATTACATCCACACAGACTCATAATGCTGCAGGACTCTGCAAAGAGGAAAGGAAATGACCTGCTGTGTTATGATAGTAGCATGTAGCACGCACAAGAGCCCAGAGCATAGCCCATAGTCCAGTGTAGCCCTGTGTTGGGTTATAAGCACACAGCGTAACTCAGTGTTAATCTGTGTGACCTATTCGTGCTTTGTTACATCACGATAAACAGAATGATGGAGAATTTCTATTTGATAATTGTCTGTAGAACAAATGTCTGAAACTTTTTACCTAAACCAGCTACATGTATTCAGTATAGCTGCTTTTTGGTCCCCAGGAATAAATGAATTCAAATTTTACAGGAGAGGAAGATAATATGAAATATCCCTAATGTAAATATGTGGCTAAAGCCTAACCCTTATCTTAACTAAGCTTTGCAAAACCACTAGAAGCAAATCTGTCCATAGATGCCACTGTGGCCACAGTTATATGATACTAATCAGTGTTAAAGCATCATGTAATACCATGTAGCACAAGTAAAGACAGTCAATGTATAAGTAAATAGACCCACTTACGTCTATCACATAAACGTCTATCACATAGACGTAAGTGTTGTGTTAAAGGTCTCTAACATTAGAGATTAGGTGAGGCTGTGGCAGGTGAGTGTTCATTCGTTCTTCTTTTAAATGTTATATAATCTCATTTTAAATAAACAGAGAGATAAATGTGGACTAAAGCAAATAGGAATGTTGTACAGAAGTTCCTTTAAGATGATTGAATCATGGAAAGTAATTTTTGCCTATAACAAATAACAATGGTAAATTTTATTTGCGTTTGTGCAGCACCAACAAATAAAACACCAACAAATAAGGTTTTAAAGATGTCAGTGTATTATATTGTATTATCAGTGTTTTGTGATGCAAAATTCAAAAGTTTACTTTGATCAGGCAGTTTTCAAAAGCTATTTAATAAAAAAGGCTTCACCACAAAGTTAAATCTGACCCAACGGTGCTGTAGTAGTTTATAAGGCCTTTTAGAGTGGAGCAAAACATGGACTTGACTGGCTGAGCATTAATCTGCAGCTGAGTCTCCAACCAGTTAACTTGGAATTGCACTGGTAATTGTCAATTTTGCAGCAACAAAGGAAAGAAATTTCACCCAATAAACCATGTAACTGCTAAATCAAAATGAATATTTGTTTGATGTTGGAATTCAGCAGCAATTAGGTTTATGAACAGAATCTGCACAAATGAAACTAAAGTAACCAAGTATGTTTTTGCATATTGGGTTTTTGAATAAAGAACAAATTTTGGCAGCTGCTGCTGCTGAGTTCGAATGTTATGCAGGTGAAGATCTGCTTTCACAAAATAGCTCTAGAAAGACATCTATAAAACCAGGCGTCAAAATGTTGTTTTTTTTCAGGTATGTTTATGTCAAATGTAATTAATTCCAATGTATGTAATTAGTAGTTTGCAGTGTTTGCAGTGATGACTTTGGCTGACGGGACACTGACCTTTGGGGATTTACCAGTTGGTTAAATGGTTTAATGGTTGGCTTATTTAGAGACCACAAATTAACTACTATAAACCAGTTTGCATCCAAAACATTGCTACTAATGCAAAACTCCAGCTTTGTCCAGACATATATTGTATTAGTGCATTCAATTAAACTCACACACACACACTGGATTTAAATTGAGCTGGACGAACTCACTCACACACACTTCTGATGCTGTCCATTTACAAACTGTTTATAACGTTTACATGCTGTTTTTTTGCACAAAATCATTTTTCAACTTGCCGTTTTTGCACATAATTGTACATTTCAGTTACTGGTCGCTGCTGTTTTGTGTTCTTCTGTCTGCACTTTTTTTGTTCTAGCACTGTTTGCACTAGGTTGCACAGGATGCACTTTATGTGGCTAGGACAACTTAGCAGTCCTCAGCTCTATGTTCTGTCTTGTTACTGTCCTATGTAGCACCATGGAGAAATGTTGTCTCATTTCACTATGTACTGCGTCAGCTATATGTGGTTGGAATGACAATAAAGCTTTTTGATGATGCTTTTATTTTATCTTCCAATAATAACAAAAAAATCCAGTAAATTAAAATACAAAAAGGTACTACGGTACAAATGTTATAATTTCAAACTTAATCTTGACAATGCGCATATAATCAACATGTAAAACCAGATGCTGAGTGTGACTATGCTTGGCACACAGAGAACTATGACTATGACTGCTTCCTCTTCCCATTACTCTTACCATCTCTAAAAATCTGTAAGTTAGAAATCTACCTTACAGATCTTGCACAGCAAGTGAAGCAAATTCAAGTGAATTATCAGCAAGTGAATTTCATTTTTACTAATTACAAAACTAATCATGTTAAGTGTATTGTGTTAGTTTACATTAAATTAGAAGTACTAATACACACTGTATTGTTGTGCATTTATATACAGTTTTTGATTTATAAATATTGGGCAGTGTCCACTGAATAGTCTTCAGCTTCCCCCACTGCTGGTAAAAGAGCCACACTCTAAAATGGTACACATTTCTTGTTAGCTTTTTACATTATAGTTAACAAGAAATGAAAATGTCTGTAAAACATTAGACTGGGCAGCTCTATAACTGTCTTCTGATATGCCCGATAGTCCTCCAGAATCCTTGCCCCCACTAAAAAGTAAAAGAATAGGCCATAATGAACACATGTTATGCACTAGTCACTCCTATGGGTCTCATAGGTCTCTAATTCTATATGAACATGGCCATGGCCATGAAAGGGTAAAACTGCAATACTGAAAATCATGAGAGAGCATTCCACAAAATGTAGCAGAGAGTCCTGGGTCGATTGTCAAGTGTTCAGTGCATTCCTGAGTGGTTAATGCTAAAACTAGATGTCTTCTGTTGTCTGTCACTGCAGTGTATTTGTTAAGATTTAATCATAGCAGACATATTTTTGTAGGTACTTGTCAAACTAGCCTGCAGAGGATGCTGGTAGCCCAGCCGTGGGGTGAGGATGTGCTTTCTCAGGCGGAAGGGGTAATCAGGAATTTTCCAGTCATAGGTCAGTGCCTGTGGGCCTAGCTGTTGAGAGGGAACCTCTGGAACCTGGTTTCCTAAACTAACGATACAAAGCGCTCAAGCTGCTTTCACAACAGCTTTCTACGCTGTGAAATGGTCAGCTTTTCAGCGGTGGTGCACGGAGAGAGAGGTCTCTCCATCCTTCTGCCTTTTTTTGTCTTTTCACCAGGACAGTGGACAGGGAATTGGCTTTCAGCACCATTAAGGTTTATGCAGCAGCTATTTAATCTTGTCACGTGGGTTTCAGTGATAGATCTCTCTTTACTCATCCTCTCCTTAGTGTTTTCTGAAAGGAGTGAAAAGACAACATCCTGTACACGCATGCTGTTCTCTCAGTGGGACCTAGCTCTGGTGCTGCAAGCTCTGGTTGCATCTCCTTTTAAGCCGCTAGACTGAGCTTCTCTTAAGCTTTTATCTGGAAAAAATGGCTCTGCTGTTAGCTTTGTTGTCTGCAAAGAGAGTCAGTGATCCCTCTGTGCTCTCCGTTTCTCCTGCATGCCTGCAGCTACGGGAGGTTTTTAGCGCAGCTGTGTTGCGTCCCAACCCTGCTTATATGCCTAAGAGCATCACCAGCTCTTTTAGCTCTAGGGTGATTAACTTCCAGGGGTTTTATCCTCCAACCCATGCTTCTGAGACTGATGTGGCATTTTATCTGTTGTGCCCGGTGCGTGCAAATGGTTACTTTGCATACTGAAAAACTTGCCTAGCTTCGTGGAAAACAAACTGTGAGGGTGTAGTGCTTTCAACCTCTCCCCTCAAGATTTCTTATATTTTCTAGAGGTTTTGACCGCCAAATAGCAAACAACTCTGAGGGTGAAGTGCATGCAACCTCTCCCCTCATGTTTCCCTGTATTTTGATCAGGTTTTAACTTAGAATAGTAAGCTTTAAAAACCTTTATTGGTTTTAAAGTAAGAATAGTAAACTAACTGTAAGGTTCAAATGATTGCAACCTCTCCCTTTCAAATTTTTTCCTTTTCAAGTTTTTAACTTGAATAGCAAAAAAACTTTGAGGGTGAAGTTCTTCTGTCCTGTCACCTTAAGAGTCAAGATCCAAGATTACAACACTTTATTAATCCCAGAGGAAAATTGTTTTGCCTTGTTACAGTTGCTCTAAATTCAGACAGAAGGAAATAACCACACCCAGAAAAGATCTACACCAACACAAATATTTATATTGCTGTGTCAATTTGGATGCTGATGCTTGAATATTATGTTGTTGTTTGTTTGACAATGACAATAAAGTTAAGTAGTATAAAAGATGGATGAAATGGGTCAATAACAGTAGACCAGAGTGGAATGATAGCATAATGATAAATAATAATACTGATGATAGTCAGT
>OMLM01014727.1:0-10522 GCA_900302695.1 Helostoma temminkii | reverse complement strand
CTGTGAAATTTGCAAAAATTTACTAATTATATATATAATAATATGGGTATGATTCTCTATAGTAAGTATACCGAATCTCACAGTACTCACATATAAAAATCAGTATAGTGTCACTATAAATGTCACTAATCACACACTTTATAAATTGATTTCACAAAACAAACTGTTCTGCAAGGCAATTAGCAAGCCAGCTTGCCTTTACTAGCTTAGCAGTGTTTTGTCTTTGCTCTATGTGCTGTGATACCATCTGGTAGTTCAGGCTCTGTGGATGACAAATAAGGTCATATTTGTATTAGAAGTTTCCTTCCATAAATTCAGTTTTTCCTATGCTAGTTTAGGCCCTGTATGCTAGTAGCCCAAACGTGCCTGTATTAACTTAATGCACACATGGGAACAGACACAATATTGAACAATAAAAATCAAGTGCCCAGTTCTATTTTCTGTCACTCACACATACTGATTAAGCACTTTTATCTTTTAAATAAAAGCGACTTTTCACCTGGCATAACAATCTAACCCTGGTTTAGATGCATGTTATGTGTTTCCCCCCTGTTCACTATTCTTTTGCTGTGTGTTTAAAGTTGTATGTGGCTTTACAAATGAGTATGAAATACTCTGTGTGTGTAGATCGTAGATCCCCTGGCCCGGGGTCGTGTCTTCCGTATGGTGGACGATGTAGACGGCTTCAGTGCGCCGCATACTCCCATCACGCCCGGCACTGCCTCACTCTGCTCCTTTTCCAGCTCCCGCTCTGCCCTCAACCGGCTTCCTCGACGCCGCAAACGAGAGTCTGTTGCAGTTATGAGTCTCAAGGCTGCAGCAGCTCTAATGAAGGTGTTTGTTTATGTTTTGTTTATGCAGCAGAATTTGTACATTTGTGATTTATTCTGTGCTTTGCAAAATCTGTGCTTCAAATTCTTCTAAGCAAATGCCAGCTTTAACTGTTCTTCACTGGTACTACGGTGTGGCTTCAGTGCAAAAAGCATTTGTAATCCATGATGGAATCACTATTGTCAGTGGGTAGGAGATTGTGGTCTTTTTGTCTATAGAGGAGATTGAGCTCAGGATATACAAATGCCTTATATGTTTTCCAGAAATCTGCGATTTACACGTTTAAAAACAGCATGTTTTTATGTGCATACCCACACTTTTATCTCCATTACTGTATGTTTTGTGTATGACCCTAATCCTGGTCCTAGATCCTGAACATTAACATGTGCAGGTTTTGAGTTTATCCCGTGGACCTGTATTTGTGTGTGTGTGTGTGAGCATGTTATGTAAAACCTGAGATCAACTTTCTGGTGGATTAAACTCTTACATATATCTTGCAATAGGGCACAGATGACTACTGGCTACAGTTGTACGTATGCAAAGGAATGAATGAATGTTTGTGTCTACTTGTGTTTAAAACACTCAGCTATCACAGTAATAAACTGAGGTGTGAAAATCCTACATATTTCACCTTTATATACATAGTGAGAGAGTCTTATTCCCTGATCAGAAGATGACAATGTTTGTGCATTCTTTCCTGTTAGGGCCGCATGTTGGGTGATAGCACCACTGGGCGACATCGCAGGCGGAGTTTTGTGCCTCCTACTTTCTATGAAGATGACACTGTGTACTTTCATGATGAACTGGACACTTCCTTTTTCACCAGAGTGAGCAGTGGATACACTTCCACACACTGCTGTCATAAACTTCAATTTGAATTAACAGAATTAAATAGAAAAATCTCCACTTAAAGCAGTGGCAGAACAAACATTCTTCATGTCTTTCTCTGTAGTTTTCATGTTGTTGTGACTGTCAAAAATCTTCTCTGTAACAAATAAGTTAAATATTTTTGTACTGATTCTTGCCTTTGCGGCCTTAGCTGTTCAGCTCTGAATTCCTTCTCACTTAGTGGTCATCTTTGTAGGATGGCCTGCAGGATGAGTTGTCCAGCTATGCGGACGAGGTTTTTGAGACACCATCAGAGGCTGGCCTCAAAGAGCTGGATGAGAGCGATCTAACAGGAGGTGCACTGGATAAGAAAGAACTGGAGAGGACTCACCTCATGCTGTGGGTTTATATTTTTTATATGCACACATCAATTTCTCACATGCTGCACAGGAGATATGAGCAGACATTATTAACAATCACAAGTATCACTTTGTTGCACACACTGCCATATGATATAAAATGACATATTGTAATATGATGTAACTTAATTCTCCATCTAACATTTCTAAAAATCCAGGCCTTTGGAGCGAGGATGGCGGAAGGCGAAAGATGATTCTGTGGTTCAGCCTAAAGTGCGTCTGAAACAGGAGGTTGTGAGTGTCAGCAGCCACCAGCAGCGGGGACAAAGGATTGTGGTGCCCGTTAAGAAGCTGTTTGCACGAGAAAAGAGGCCTTATGGACTCGGAATAATTGGTCGTCTCACAAATAGGACATACCGCAAACGCATTGATAGCTTTGTCAAGAGGCAGATTGAGGACATGGACGATCATAGGTAAGACAGCTGACAGTTTTGTAAGGAGTTACAGTTTTTGTCTATGTCCCAGTCTGAAATCGTCTTCCTCTGCTCTTTAGGCCTTTCTTTTCCTACTGGATCACATTTGTGCATTTGCTCATTACCACTCTGGCTGTCACAATCTATGGCATTGCTCCTATTGGCTTCTCACAACATGAAACTGTTGATTCTGTAAGTAGATTAGTAGTAAGTGCACTTTTACAGTATATTTAGATCAGTTGTTGCCTATCCTCTGATGGCTCAGTAATACAAGTAATGCTGTTTTTTAGGTGTTGAGGAACAAAGGAGTTTATGAAAATGTTAAGTTTGTGCAACAACAAAACTTCTGGGTTGGTCCGAGCTCAGTAAGTATTGTCTATCTTCCACTATCATATTCTCTCTATGACTGGGCTTGATTCAGTTCTTAAGTATGGTGGTCAAAATGGGAATGCTCCTGTATAGTAATCTATTTATCAACCAAAAAGAATATTACAATTTGACAGCTAACTCTGAACTCTGTAAAAGTAACAAATCTGAAACATCTGAAATACTTGAAGTGATAGCTAAATCATTAAAAGAGAAACTAAAGATAATAGTTGAAATAGCTAATAAATCATAAATGGTATTTGTCTGTGAAGATTCTCAGACAAGCTAATACTAATACTAGCTAATACTAAAACTAGCCACTAGCCACCAACTACATGCAGGGCGGTCTGAAATTTCAAATGAATTATTAATGCATTAAAAACACTGGTTTAGAAGAACAACTTCACCAAGCTGCAATTTCACCATTTACAGGAGGCACTGATCCACCTGGGAGCCAAATTTTCCCCATGCATGCGTCAGGATGAAGAGATTCACAAACTGATCCAGGAGAAGAGGGAGATAGAGAGAGAGTCAGGCTGCTGCGTGAGGAACGATCGCTCCGGCTGTCTGCAGACTTCACAAGCCGAGTGTTCGGTCAGTAATATTAGCATCAATACTACACAGAGCACTTTTAAGCAGGAGCTGCTGCACAATCTAAGGTGTCCAATGAAGCTGATAAATATCATTGGCTGTTTCTGCTTGTCTTTTACATCAGAATACTCTGGCAGTGTGGGTGAAATGGCCCGAGCACCCCAGTGCTCCATATTTGAATGGCAAACCACGTCAAAATGGCTCCGTCTGCCATCAGGACCCCAGGTAAGAGCATAATTATTATCTGCATGTTTTAATATACATGAAAAAAATGTTTGTCTTTTTTTTTTTTTTTTAAACCCTTTGCTCATAATGTTTGTAGAATTTGCCTGGAGCCTGCCTCTGTCTCACCTCATGAGTGGCCTGATGACATCACCAAGTGGCCAGTGAGTACAGTCACTGTATACATGTTGACATCAGTAACTGCTGGACAGTGTAATATGATTCTCTTTGCCAGCTAGACAAACGTGAAAATACTTACTAAGAGAGTGTTTACTGGTATATTTAAAACTGAAGTATCTGCTTCAGGTGATTGTACTGATATAATATGAAATGTGCATTAACCGTTCCCTTCCTTAGTTTTTATATTGTTGTAATTATCTTAAATTTAAAAAAATTAAGGAACTCACTTCAGGTGAAGTTCAGTCACACAGTCATCTCATTTATGACCTTTTCTGTGGATATGGTTTATAGGTTTGTACAAAGTACAACTCTGGGAACCACACGAACCTCCCTCACATAGACTGTACCATCACAGGCCGGCCCTGCTGCATTGGAACTAAAGGACGGTAATGATCAGCGTCACACTGTTGCATATGTACCAGTATCAACTATCTTTTGACTACTTCATGCATAAATATATGAAATATTAATATTTTCACCCCTTTTCACACCAGAAAAGCATTTGACACAGACTGTATACATTAATCAGTTAGTGAATCTACTAGTACATTATCAGGACAATCAGGACAAATTCACTTCTCTTAGGTTGAGCAGATCCTTACAGCAATGTGAGCCAGCACTCATCTAAATAATATAGAAAATCATATCAAACTTGCAAATAGCTGTTACTGGTGAAGCTAATAACGAGGTTCTTCTTGTAGATGTGAAATCACTTCCAGAGAGTACTGTGACTTCATGCACGGCTACTTCCACGAGGAGGCGACTCTCTGCTCACAGGTAGGACAAACAGAGTATACAATTATATAATTACCTTTTGTTTTCAATAAACTTGACACAAATGTTAAAGGGTTTTTCATCCCAGACAATGTTAAAACTTTCCTGCTCCAGGTGAGGCTCGAACTCACAACCTCGGCATCACTCTGCAGGTTACTGTCTTATAAGTACCGCGCGCTGACCGATTGCGCCACTGGAGCCTATGAAAAACCTTCTGACTGGATTCTCTTTGGACTCAATTCTTTCCAGACTAATTCCTTACTGTTTTTTCCCCTGGCTTCCAGGTAGCCTGCATGGATGACGTGTGTGGTTTGTTGTCATTCATCAACCCAGAGATACCAGACCAGTTCTCCCGACTCTGGCTGTCTCTTTTTCTCCATGCTGGGTGACTCCCTTGGTTTTTAAATTTCAGAAAAGACCTCAATATAAGTCTTTTATGTACCTCTATGATAAATAACATTACAATACACTGTGAAATATCAAATGGACTGTTTGACCAACATTAAAGACAACTTGTTGACTGCCTTGCTTTTGTCTGCAGGATCATTCACTGCCTGGTGTCAGTATTGTTCCAGATGACGGTGCTGAGGGACTTAGAGAAGCTGGCCGGCTGGTTGAGAATCTCCATCATCTACATGCTAAGTGGCATCACTGGCAACTTGGCCTCAGCCATTTTTCTGCCTTACAGGGCAGAGGTAAAATGTCACTCCCAATAATAAAAAACACAAGATATTCAGTAGTATACTATAGATAGATATTTTTGCATGATGCAAAGTGTCACTTTTTATGACAATCACACACCATGCTCCCATAAGCTAGCAAGCTCTACATCTGCTCCTATTAGCTCATATTAGCTTTAGCAACAACAATTCGAAAGTATTTCAGAATGAACAAGTTAAAGGCTATTGTTGTAAATAAACTTAAAGTAGATTGTTAGCTTGGCTAAATAGCTAGAGTAGCTAAAGTAACAAGCCAGGTTTGCACAGTCTGTATGTCTTGTTGCGCTATAGAGAATTATGTGGCTTTCTACGCGTGTGTCTTGCTTTAAAATTAAAAGACAAGGTAACTTTAAATTAACACTTCCTTTTCACTTTAATGTTGAGTAATAAACCAAGCTCACAGCTACGTAGCATGTGTAGCCACGTCAAATAAGAGATGTGAGTTTAATTGTCTAAATGTTGCACCAGCAAAAGAGAACTAATTGTGTAACTGGGCTTGTTACACAATGTTAAAGTAAAGCTAGAACCATAACAAATGACGTGCACATTCCTGAGCAAGTGTTGAACCCTGGACATGTTGGAGAGTGTAAAACTCAAACCACTGAGCCAACACATTTGCTCCCATGTGACTGTGCGTTTCCTGGTGGTGGGACTCCAAACGTGTTTCCTTTTGGATTAGTGGAGTTTACTAAACCATTGTACTGTACAGAGGGCATATACCAAAAGAATTCAAAGCCGCACCTGTAGCTATATATAACTAAAACTTTGAATCGTAATGCTCTAAACAGCTCATATTAATAGTTTTTTTGGTGAACTGATCTACATTAGACACTGAAGCCCCATGTATTCACCATGTATTTTTCATCCCTTTCCCTCAGGTGGGTCCTGCAGGCAGCCAGTTTGGCATCCTGGCCTGTCTGTTTGTGGAGCTGTTTCAGAGCTGGCAGATCCTTGAGCGGCCTTGGAAGGCATTTGCTAAGCTGCTGGCCATCTCAGTCTTCTTCTTCTCTTTTGGTTTTCTTCCTTGGATCGACAACTTTGCCCATATCTGTGGCTTTGTATCAGGATTCTTCCTATCTTTCGCCTTCCTTCCATATATCAGGTTGGTGAAGAAACAGTGCTTGTTCTTGGGCATTTTGAGGTCAGAAGGATTGTTTGATAGAAAAAGGAGCGAGACAATTAGCAGTGTGATATAGGCATTTGCATTACTACATAAGCATAGCTAGACAATAGTATAAATGAATAACTTTTTTTTGTCCACTTCAGCTTTGGGCGATCTGATATGTACCGGAAGCGAATCCAGATCTGTGTCTTCATCCTGGTCTTCCTGGGTCTCTTCTCTGCCCTGGCCGTTCTCTTCTATGTCTACCCCGTCAAGTGTGACTGGTGTGAGTATCTCACCTGCATCCCAATCACAGATAAGTTCTGCGAGAAGTATGACCTCAATTCACACCTTCTCTGAGCGTCTAAAATGTCAGCTGGGCTGTCTCTGGATGGGCACTGGAGTTGGACTATAGGCAGGAAGATTTCTCAGTACTGTTTGAAAATGTACAGACCCACCATGAATAAATGTAATGTACGATATGAAAACTTACATTGGACTACAAATACTCATATGTATGGCAACAAAACTGAATTGACTTTATGTGTGACTGATCTCTAGCTGGGCTAAACACTGCCCAGTGACACTGGGGGAAAACAGGAAATGGTACAGCTGTTACTTGTCCTATCTGTGGTCAAACTGACAGCACCCCCGAGTGGCCAAAAAGAGCACCACAACTTGAGATTGACCCAGGATTTTTTTTTCTACTGTTTTGCCTATTTACCTGGTGAAATAACTCAATCTGAAAGAGCAAACGTGCCTTATTGACACATATCCAGACACACATACATTTGTGCCAATCATCCGTGTCAGCAATTTGTGATATTATGGGCCCAGTTCTTTATACTTGTTTCACAATCTGACGAAATCATGTAAAATGTTTGAACTTAAATGCCGTCTTGGTCATTTTTGTTAATTTTACAGCCTTTAATGCACTTATGTAATACATAGACTGTGTTTATACATTTACCCTTTGTCATATCTGTAAAAAACAAACTTTTATGTTAATGTGCTCCATTGTCAATTACAATGGGGAATGTTTTTTATTCACTGTGGTGGCGTTTTAGCTACCTAATAAATACAAAAGTTTTACTTATTATTTTTATTGTTTGTAAGTTGCTTTCCTCTAGAAATGAAAATTTCTAGAGAATTAATGAATTTTAAGGTCATGACTGACGTTTAAAGCTTGAATGCCCAATACACATTAAAACCAAAAGTGACACTTCATAGAAGTACATTGAAAGAAAATGTATATGTTGTATAGTGACATCTATCTTACAGATTGATGTTACAGTAAAGAATCTGAACAACTGACAGGCCAAAAACCAGAAGCCACTCCAACAGAGAATCCGAAGTCCACTGCAGCTCTGGGAGAACCTGCTGGAATGTCAGACATATTAGCAGCACTCCAACAATCAGGCTTTTCTAATGGGGTGGCTAGACAGAAGCCACTTTGAGTAAAGCCTTTAACAAACAAAATAAAAAAAACAAACAAGGAAACTATAGTCTAAGGAAACTCTTAGGGCAGAACTCAACACACATTATTGAGCAGATACCTCATTATCTGCTAATACCTCTCCTATGGAGAAACATGAGGGGGGCAGCATCACACTATGGTGAAGCTCAGAGGAAAGAGGAATGCATTCAAATACAGAAGTTCTTGAATAAGTTTATCTTTCAGCACAAGACAAGACAACCCTGGAGTGTTTCAAGCAGAGGTCCTTAAGTGGCTGAACCAATACTCACACTGCACAGTACATGTGGCGAGACCAGAAGATGGCAGTTCACAGATACTTTCCATTCCATCGAATAGATGGAATGGAAAACAAAATCTGGGTGTGAGAAGTTTGTAGAGACCTACTCTACACGTTTGCAACAGATAATCTGTCTTTACTCCAGCTTTTGTAATGTGCCAAAATGATTATATGCAAGTATACACTACTATAAATGGCACTTTGTGAGTTTTGGTAGCATCATCGCAAGCTCCAGTGGCGCAATCGGTCAGCGCGCGGTACTTATAAGACAGTAACCTGCAGAGTGATGCCGAGGTTGTGAGTTCAAGCCTCACCTGGAGCAGGACAGTTTTAAATCCTAATCTCTGCCATGCTCACTAGGAAAGATTATAACCAATGAAAGAAAGAAATCAATACCTTGTCTTGTCCTGGAGAAAATTAAACTGCAATTGAATATCTTGAATTTGTTCTGCAGAGAAATGAGAAGATTGCATTTTATAGAGACTTTGCATCCATTCGGACTGAAATTGAGAGGATCTGTGAGGAACAATGACATAAATTAACCAAATCCAGGTACATTAGATTGACTTACCCAAGAAGATGTGAAGGTACTGTATGTTACAGTAAACCATTATTATATATTATACAAGTATTATATATTATAAGAAACAGTGTTCACATACACTTTCTACCATAGCTTCATATTTTAGCATATTTAGCAGGAATTATAGTCTAGAAAAGCCATTTTTAGACATCATCGGGTTACATCTGTTTGAAATGGGGTCAATGAATATATCCTCGTGTTGTGATTTCAGTTTGTTCCAACAGTTTCCCATTTCAAGCCTTTATGATAAGCTAAGCTAACCAACCCCTGGTTGTGGGTACCTATTTAGCATGGGAGAACGTGGTGGAATGACAAACACCTTAGCAGCTAGCCTTAACCCTAACCCCCATCAACCAAGCCTTTTTAAAAGAAGCTAGACACAAGCAGCTTTGAGTAAAATGCATATGACTTATGATTTAACAAACTAATTTTAAAAGATGATGAAACGCAATGGACAGTAGTGAGCACTACGCTGCTCATCACCTGCTGATACATCACTAGGACGGAGATGTACGAAATACACAAAAATCTGTACATAAAAGTGCAATTATTTGCCTTGAAAAATCACTCTACTACAAGTAGAAATAACCTATATATTTTCTACTCAAGTAAAAGTACAAAAGTACAAGCTTTTAAACTACGTAAAGTACAAATGTAACCATAAGAAAACTGTGAATTTTAAACAATGCTGGAGACAGGGGGTCAATTTATAAAGGATACATCAGCATTTCATTTATTTACAATAACTTTTATAATCATTTAAACCTGCAAAAAGTACCTAGTAACTAATGTTGTAAAAGTACAATATTTTCCCCTGATCTGTAGTAAAAATAAAAGTAAAACCAACATATAATCGAAATATGGCAATAAAGTACCTCAAAATTCTACCATTTCTACTACAGTACTTGAGTAAATGTACTTAAAAAGTAAAAAACTAGAGTAATGTACTGGACAGATCACATCAAGAGTGCTGATGCCTTTGTAACAAGCTCCAGTGGCGCAATCGGTCAGCGCGCGGTACTTATAAGACAGTAACCTGCAGAGTGATGCCGAGGTTGTGAGTACGAGCCTCACCTGGAGCAGGACAGTTTTAAATTTACACATAATCTCTGCAATGCTCATTGGTAAGAAAGAGTGTTCAAGATTGCAACTGAAGTTTGAACTTTGTAGAACTCATCTATTAAGTGGCGTCTTCTGGTGAAGAAGCTTGTGGAGCAACTAGAAGATGGCACATCAATTACATTCAGTAACAATTTTAAACACAAGTGAGAGTCACAAGTGTGCCAGTTGTCAGCAGGGCAGGTTGTCCCATTTTGGAATCTGTTTACATGTTGTGTTTTGAAAAAGCCCACTAGATGGCAACCAAGCACCAGCAACTTATGGGTTGACTATGGTACAGACATACAAAACGCCTGCTGCGTAGGGTGTTAAGTTTGATAGGCTGTGGCATTGTTATGTTGTTCTTTGGGAACTGAGTGTGATTAATTGAAACTGAAGGTTTATTACCATGCAGAACTCTTACTGATGCCCATGATGCTTTTTGTGTGCTGGAGCAGTGGGTTTCTGCTGGACATCAGAAACACACACAATATACAAAATGCAGTTTAACTTATTATATTTCTACCAAATGTTATATCATATTGTCTTAAAACCAAAGTGAATTCTTTTTATTAATTTGAAGTTCCATGTTCTGCTCTGAGAAATGATTTTATGCTACAACCATGAAGAAAAAGAAAAACA
>OMLM01014724.1:48351-67552 GCA_900302695.1 Helostoma temminkii | reverse complement strand
GGATGACCCAGTCTCTCTTCATGCGTTTGAGTTGGCTATCCATGTTGCGTGAGGGAAACACAATTTCCTTCAAATCCTTGGACATGACTTGAGGGACAGTAACTTCCTGGACCTATGGAAATGAATGTGTTAGTTTAAGAGTTGGGTAGCCATCACATCTATGCAGTAATTTTTAGACATGCTAGCAGCATGGCTGTATGTTGGTTGGACAGTCTATGACAAACTGAAAATATCTCAACAATTATTCAAGAGATTGAC
Organism: Helostoma temminkii; assembly: GCA_900302695.1. Classification (NCBI taxonomy): domain Eukaryota; kingdom Metazoa; phylum Chordata; class Actinopteri; order Anabantiformes; family Helostomatidae; genus Helostoma; species Helostoma temminkii. The sequence continues at coordinate 67,294 of OMLM01014724.1, read as the reverse complement.
ATAAAATTTTAGTATACATTTACATACCAAGATAATAATAATGATTGTAAGTCATTTGAGTTTAGTGCCAACTACCAAATGTTAGCATTTTAACATGATGCTAAGATGGTAAACATGTAAAAGATTATATCTGTTATGATAGAATTTTCACTGTGTTAGCATGCTCACATACATTTTTTAAGCTTAATTATCATCAGTAAATAAATCACTGTTAGCATGGCTGTAGAGTGTTTTATAATTTTTCCCCTGTGGGAATGAAGCCTTAATCCTGATTATGTAATCAACACAATCAACAGCAACACATGCCAATCCACTCACTGGAGGGACACCTCACTGCAGTGATACTACAGCATGACCAATGCCTTTGCCTTTCTGGATTACGAGAGGAAACTGATGTGGTGATAAAAGAACAGTGGCTGCCATTTTCCACAAAACCAAATAAGCTTTTTCCAAATGTCATTTAATACCTATTTTAAATGTGTGTTTGATCAAGCAATTCATTTTTATGTCTCTGTAGTTTAAAATATCTACAGTACAGCATGTGATATAGCCTGTACTGTGCAATGCTTTGGTTTAGCTACCGCAGCAGCCGCAGAGCACCAACGCTTGTTTGCTTTAAATGGCAGGCCTCTTCTTATGTCCTGATAAAATGCACCCACACAGACAGACCGGCTTCATAATGGATCTGCCATCCTCCCTCAGCTGTAATGAATGAGATTTGAAACAAAGGAGGATGGTACCTGCAAGCCAGACACTAAACACACAGATGGCTCAAATTGCCTATGCTGCTCCAGAGACTGAGGAGACTGAAGTAGTGCCAGAGAAAGTTAAAATAACCTTGAACAAAACAAGGAAGGAAGGAAAACACCAAAACAATATGTAAAACCTGTCAATGTCAATGAATGATAGCTGAGATTTCAATAGAATTGTCAAGTCCTTTGAAGTATCTTTCCTACTGTTGCCTGTATTATGAATGTTGATTTATTGCTAAGTAGTCAAGTACTACAAACTACTATAAAGTGTCCCATGCAAACACAGAAATTAATTACTATTTTGCCACATTAAATTGTGACTCATATCCCACTTTCTCCCTCCTCTAACATCTGGGGAGCTGTCGGAGAGCTTCCACTAATCATGTTTGAAATCCGATTATACTGCTTTCACACATTGGAAATGCAGAGAGGCAAGCGGACAGATAGTGAAGGAGTGTGCTTCAGAAATATCTATTACCCTATTAAAATGGGTGCGAGAGCGAGCAGTAATTATTTGCAACCTATGTCTGGAATGATGAATGACATGGTGGGTTTACTCAGCCCAACATGCATCTATCTCTAGTGTGCTGGAGGTCTACAGCCATCCAGACTCTCCGAACTCCCTCTATCTTCTGAGGGGTCTACTTGAGATCCAGGAGAGTATAAGGCTGAGTGATGATCTGAGTGTTTGTGAGTGCATTTGAAGGAATACACATGTTTGTATCTCTCTTCTCTTTCAGAGTCTGAAATGCTTTCTCCTAACAGACTGTGGTGGAGCTGTGGTTCTAATAGAGGTGGAGATAGTGGGTGAGGACACTCATGTTAATAAGGATATTGTTTGGCTGTCATTGATTAAAATGTTTCCCCAAGGCTGCTGCATTCATGGCACTAATAAAAAAAGTTTAATCGCTGATGTGATTAAGAGATGCGTGATAATTCATGACAATAATTGTGCTGTGGGGAGGATAGTTGCTCATGACCTAATAAATGTGCACGATATGGGAAAGTCAGTCCCTGATTTCATTAAGGACATCAGGGCAAAGCCAGTAGCTCTAAACACCTACAGATACCTACTACTAATAAAACTGACAGATTTCTCAATGCACATGCAGAATCCATCAGAGATCCTGACCTTTCCTTAAAATCTAAAAAGCTGCAGATGTCCATGTTTACCTGTTTGAGGCATGTATGTATTTTCTTTTGACCAATCAACAACAGTGTATAATGGCATCATTAAAATAACATACCTGAAGGAGTCGTCATATTAAATGATTACCAGTGAATAATAAGTACAGAACAGCAAGCTGTTAGTGATACTGCTGTGGCAGCAAAAAACACACCAAGGCCTGCTCACACAACACAGCAGAAACCAATATTGGCTAAATAGACATCTAAGGTAACTGATCATGTCGTCATGGTCATCTCATTCTTTGTCCTCCCCTGATAGCCCAACAGTGGCATTACAAATTTCAGTGATTCGAGAGGCCAGTAAATGCCCCTTTCACACAGACAGATATCCCTGTTGTTGCATGTGTCAACACTGGGAGGGAGATATAACACTTAACGCATGACTAGCAACTTCTATACTGTATCTGAATGGCTTTAAAAATGCTGGACAAGCAGAACTATGTAAGTGAGAAGAACCAATGGTGGGCATGTATCCACAAAGGGACAAAATGGGAGTCCTAGGGACCTTTTTGTGCTTTCCTATCCTTAGATTACTGTGTTGATGTCTCAAATATGTCTTTGCTTCTTACCGTCTCAGCAGTAAACTCTGGAGGATTGACTCTGATGACAGCAGTGGCTGTGTTGGAGAGGCCATAGATAGGGTTGCCTTCCATATCAGTGGCCTGGATGATCAGTGTGTACTCAGGCACTTTCTGTAATGAAGCAAGAAGAAACAAGTGCAGAGTTAAAATACAATTCCTTATTTCATTACAAAACTAAAAATACAACCTCAAAAATGACCACACTGATACATTAATAGCTGTTTGAATCAATGTCAGCAAAAACCTGGGCATTATAAGCTGAAATTATTTATATCTAGGCTATTGTATTGGATTATTTCACACTTTAAGTATGTTGGTACCGAGCTGATAACTCAGTGCACATGCTTTTTTATGTTTTCAACTAAAATCAATCAAATCTGAACTGGCTAGCTTCTTAATTATGATGACTAATGGTGGCCTTTTAAGTAAACCTGATTTATTCCCTATGGGGTGATGAGAGTTGGCGAGTGCATGCGTGAAAGTATCACTTCTGCTATGTACACCATCATGAAGCTAACAAATGACTCTTTCACATTAAAAGCCACTCAGGTGACGGACCAGTTGTTGTGTAATGAGAGACGGGCAAATTACTTTCATGGTGGCAACTGGCGGACATAAAACTGCTGCCCCAGGGCGGAAGTGATTGAGCAGCCACCTAGTCTGATTGCCCTCACTAGAATTGCACCAACTGGCTCTAGCTTTATATATTATTTTATGTATTTTCTCAAACAGCAATGGGATCCAATTAAATGTAAGAGCAGCATTTACAATACAGGAAATAAAGAGAAAGAAAATGCAAGTAAAGCTTCTGCTTTAGAGGAAAAAAAAGACAGAAGGCAAAAATGAGGGAAGGGAACATTTAGCTATTCAGTGATGCATATTGTCTCCTTGTAAGAGTAAATAAGTGTGAAGGAGCCAAGTCCTTTTCTATTTCTTATTTAGTTGGTAATGAGCAAAATTCACTTTGGCTCATTAGTTCGCAGACATTGTGGATATTAGCAAAGATACTTAAGCTGTGTTTTGTCATCATATTTAAAGAAATGCACAACCCATTTATGTAAACATGAAAATTTATCTACAACAAGCAGCAAATGCAAGACAAAAATTAATTAATAAAATTAATGGTTTTCCTAATAAAATGCTGATGCTCAATTTTAGTCTACATTCACAAAAAACAAGTAGAAAGGTAGGAAAGAGAAGAACAGGCCACAAACAAAGAGCACAGTCAGTCACCTCTCTGTCCAGGCCTGCTGCCACTGTGATGATGCCTCCAGTTTTATTGTTGATAGTGAACATATTGGAGGTCGGACTCTCTGGATTCTGAGACAGGATCTTATAACGCAGCATCCCATTAGCTGTCTTGGGGTCATCTTTGTCAACTGACGTTACTGTCATAACAAATGTTCCTATGGGACAGAAAGACAGTGAGAAAATGCAAATGCTTTCATGTCTCACATTTATTTCTATTGTTCATTTGCAATCAAAAGGCATTAGAGTTTGGAGCTACAGGCTGATTGAAGCCACGCAACACCTGCCAAACCAAAAATGTCTGTGTCAATCGAGGGCACTGTTGCTGTTGCTGCTGCTGTCACAAGTGAACAGCAACGGTGAAACACGTAAAACCTTCTTTTAAATACGACATCATGTTTACACGTCTTGTCAATCACACGGTTTTTCTTACTTGATCACCCACAAAACACCCACCAACGCAAAGCAATTTTCAAGCTTTCACACGCAATTTGCTATGCGCTATTTGGGATCTTAGTAAATCAAGCATGTGTTCTTTCTTATACCTTAAAACATCACTGATCGTTTTACAAATAAAGAAAATCACCAAAATGGCCACTCCAGGGAAGCCATCAATGCTGTTTGATCTGCTAATGCTATGGCAGTATGTGGAGGTGGTAGATGTACTGAGGGCTGTTTGCTCATTCAGTGTGATAGTGTGCTTGGCTTTATGTGCTCTATTACCTGGCTTGGAACCCTCTGGAACAGTGCCATTCCAAATCTGATGGGTGAACTCGGGTCTGTTGTCATTCATGTCGATCACATTGATCACAATATCAATACGGTTTTCCACCTGGTTGCCATTTAGATCCACAGCATAAGCTTTCAGCTGGAAGAAAAAATAAAAAACATTGTCTATAAAACCATTCAAGCAAAAACCATTCTCAACTGCACAAAGAATAAAGTTTATGGGGACAAACGTGATGTCACACATTAAAACTGCACTTATAATTAAGCCCACAAACAAATGATTAAAATATTTTACTACATGTAAAAGAGTATATTTTTATATGTAAAATAGTTAGGAAAATCCTCATCAAACCAGCGTAACCAAAAACTCTGTTCTTAAAAATAAATAGAATAGGTTTTCTTTCCCATTACTATCTCTAGCATGTGTAGGACATAAGACAAACAATGATTAAACTTAAACTCTGATAACTGACGTTTGTCTCTTGAACCAAATACACTCTGAATATACTATGTTGAGTACCGTTTCCCAACACTAGCTCATCATAGGTCCAGTGCTGCTTTAAGAAAACAACTCTGCTGCTTCTATTTTGCACTTCAAATGTATTTCCCTGCATACATGGTTGTGTCTAACACCTAATTTTAATTCACTGATATGGAATATCCATGTTGATCCCACCCACTCATGCTCTAGAATAAAAAGACAATGCAGTATTATATACTGTATGCATGGAGGTACTGAGTATCTACAGGCTCTTTATATTTTCTTACAATCCAGTGCATGTGTAAAGTAACTAATGAATTATGTGCTACAGTGTGACATGCACATATCAAAATTAACAGTAGAAATAAAAGGAAACTAGCAAACTAAAACAATACTGGGCTCTTCCTATATTTACAGCTTTATAGTTTACAGTTCATATTCAGCTTAAATTGAATCAGCATGTGCAGCAGAGTCTAAAAGTATAAAAGTATGGTGAAGTCTACAACTTAACTACAGCATTGCCTGATGTCTCCTGCTTTGTGTTAAGGTACATCAATAAACAGCATGAAGCTATATAATTTGAAGACCATAGCAATGTAATGGAAGAACAGCTAATGACTAAAGCAGCTCTGGAAAGAAGTGGAGGTTTGTAATGTGTCCAACACACACGCAATGCACTAAGAAACATCATGTTAAATCCTTTAAATTCTCAGACGGATAAGTCAGATTTCCTGGGAGACCCTGGTCTTTATTCAGTCTAAAGAGACTGTTTAGGCTACACATGACCCTTGAGGACATGCCATCTGGTAGGAATGTACAACACCAGAGAAAATGCATTCTTTTGATAATGAGGCTGGAAAAACAAACTATAACTAAAACATTATTAAATAGGTATTTTTAAACTGATATGTCCAACTCACATGGAAGCTGGGGATGTGCTCCCGATCCAGGGGCTTGTTGACCGACAGCTCTCCAGAGATCGGGTCAATGATGAAGATGCCAGTTGGGGGCTGGTCGGCGCCTGGTCCGGTCACGCTGTATCTGAGAGACCGGTTTTTGTCATGGTCTGACCGGATCTGTGGGTGTTAAGATTTGTTAATGAATGTTCAAAACAATGCAAACGTTAGCCTGAGCCATACCAGACCTTTGAGGCTGGTAGAAAAATCAGAGAGTAAAATCTGATAACAAAGAAATTAGATTTGGTGTCTGTTTGGTGTCATTTACACAGGTCACCACACCGACCCGATACAAACTTTATATATCTCTGTGTTTCCATATATTAATTTCTAACAAACAGTATTCCACTTGTTTTACACTGTGCAAATCTGTTACTCGCTAACTTGGCTCAGCTATTTATCGTGTCTGCCATGTAAGGCAAGACCTTCTGTGCCTACACTCTGGATCAGAGGAAACAGTATACAGTATTTCCTCCTCATGATGGCATCCATAACTGAAAATACTCCATCTCTTCTAACGTGGCCAGATTAACTGTAATACATACAATAACATGTTTAAGACTTAACTTGGCGTGGAAGTCAACTTAACATGCTGAAAAAGCTCTAGTTCCTCACAACTGCTGTAGTGCCCTCTGTCAACCACTCACACTCAGACCTGACCACAGAATTGTTCCAAACAAATTGGGCCACGTGTGTCCTTGAGGCATGAGAAAAGAAGTATAATATCTCAACATGCAACCAAGGAACAATTATGCTGGTGAGTGCTTCACATTTCTCTCTGCTTCTTAATAATGTCATGTTATAGTGGTACCAAATGCCCCCTCAACCAAAAGATAAATAATAAGCAGAAAAAACACCCTGACCTTTAGCAAAGTGCTGTAAATATAAAGCATTTTGTTGAAGGCATAAGTCTCGTCTATGTGTGACCCTCTGAGTGGGAGCTCAGGGCAACAGGGACCTATGAGGTTGTCATATCAAGGAAAATGCTTTTTCTTCAAAACATAGTGGCGTATGTGTACATGCTATGCTGAGGTACCTTACCCGGACAAGCTGTTGCGGGAACGGGCCCCGTGAGTTCTCTGGGACATTGATTGGGGGGATGACCCAGTCTCTCTTCATGCGTTTGAGTTGGCTATCCATGTTGCGTGAGGGAAACACAATTTCCTTCAAATCCTTGGACATGACTTGAGGGACAGTAACTTCCTGGACCTATGGAAATGAATGTGTTAGTTTAAGAGTTGGGTAGCCATCACATCTATGCAGTAATTTTTAGACATGCTAGCAGCATGGCTGTATGTTGGTTGGACAGTCTATCACAGTCTATCACAAACCAAAAATATCTCAACAATTATTAAAGAGATAAAAATAGTATACATTTATGGTACAACATAATGATTCCTACTACTTAACCTTTAACAACATTGTGAGGTTGACATTTGTTTTAAATAAAATATGCCACACCTTATCTAATACCTACTGGATTTATTGTAAGTCATCTGAGTTTAGTGCCAACTACCAAATGTTAGCATCTTAACATGATGCTAAGATGGTAAACATATAAAACCTAATATCTGTTATGATATAATTTTCACTGTGTAGTATCACTGCAGTGATACTACAGCATGACCAATGTCTTTGCCTTTCTGGATTACGAGAGGAAACTGATGTGGTGATAAAAGAATAGTGGCTGCCATTTTCCACAAAACCTAATAAGCTTTTTCCAAATGTCATTTAATACCCATTTTAAATGTGTGTTTGATCAAACAACTCATTTTTGCCCATGATGCCCATGTTCATCTGTTTGAGGCAGGTATGCATTTTCTAACAGTGTATGATGGCATCATTACAATCACATACCTGAAGAAGTCATATTAAATGATTGCCAGTGAATAATGATAAAGAAGGCCACAACACCTAAAGCACTGACAGTAACTACACATAACTGTCAGTGTTGACTTTTAATCTGCATCTACCTGAAATATAATGATATTTCAGGTAGATGCAGATTAAAAGTTAACACTGGCCTGGCTTCCTCTGGAAAGGTGATTTCTTGATTCTACAGGTCTGGCAGATCATTTAAAAACTTTGCATTTTGTATTTACTTGGGTTATCTCAATAATATAAAAAATGTTTAATAATCTGAATCAAGTGTGACAAAAAAAATTAGGAACACACATTTAGAAATGGCCACTTATAGTCATTTGCATATTAGTGGGTTAAGAAAAACACGATTACAGAATTGTCATTAAGATGCCAGAAGGCTAATGAAATCTTACACCACTGATTGTTAACATTTGCCCATAAAGGCTCACTTACAAGTGTACAGCATATCTTAGGATACAGAGTTACACACATTGTTGAGAATGGTGCATTTGTCTGTGTGTAGTCTCACTCTTGTAAGTTTGGATAAACAGATATTATCACATTTAGGAAGATCACATTATCCACTGGCACTCAACTTAAAACCTCGACAATGTCAGACTTTAAAGCTTCTTTTGATTTCCTGGTTACAAGGCAGTCAAACTGGCCATGTGGCGTGCTCTTTTTGTGGACTTCCTTTGATTCATGGCTAACCACAATGTTGACATATGAGCACATGGTCATTCTAACTAATTGCAGATGACGGAACAGTAAAAGCTGCACTCTACAGCTTAGACAGATGCTTCCCATCTTCCAAATCGCTGAAAGAGGTGCGTCCCCTTTTGGATGATAATGCAATAACCTCCCAATCACAAGGCATGCTCACTGAAATCAACTTTATGAGAAGCTATTTTGCATCTGCTCTTGCTACCCACTGACCGTGTTGAGTATATGTTTGTGCTCCTAGTAAATTGACACATTAAGTTTTAATTAGCAAGCATCTATCCAGTCTCTTGGAACACCTGCTACAATTTAGGGAGCTAGTCATCTGTGAATGTGCAGTATGCCTAATAAGCCCAAGTTAGTTGATGCAAGGGCAAAATTGATCATTCCCCTTTTCTACAGCAGTAGCATCAGTCAGACAGTCAACAAATGAGTCAGAAATGCTATGGAAGTGCTTGAGTTGATTGGTATATTCACCTGCTGGTTAGATCCTGTGAAAGGTGTCAGCCTGACTTGGGTCACCCATTGCTGCTGGGTGATGGTGTTGCTGGCCTTAATTAACAATGGTGACACAGGGATCGTAGAGCGCTGAAGTCTCCTGGCAGCATATACTACCCCGCTGGCCTCTATCCGGAAGTCAGATGGGTTACTGCATTCGAAGAGCACCAGACCACCTCGGCCACAGTCCAGAAACCTCACTGCAAGAGACAGAGACAGATGGATTTAGGTTAAAAATTAGCCCTAGTGAGAGAGGAACCTCGGGGAAAGCAGGGAAATAAAGAGACAAAGGAGATGGAAGATAGACAGCCAGCCAGACAGACAGAAGGTCCACAAAGGTTTTCTGATTCTCCTTCTCTCTCATGCATTATTCACTTCAAGCTGTGCCCCAAAGGTATTGCTCAAAACAGGTGCAGTGGAGGAGAGAGTTGCAGGGAGAGAAACCACAGCAAAAAAGGAAGTGTTCCCCTTAAGGGCTATCAAGCAAAAATCCAAAAACCCCAAACACCACATTTAAAACCGAATGCATAAATTACACTGTCTAAATATACCACTTTATTTGGGTTTGAGAAAGTACGACAGGACATATATATATTTAAATTTCTACACAAACTATTTTATTTCCAACAAAGGCTATCGCATGCTAGCTTTGTCCCGCATGACATACAGGGATGCTTGACTACTGATCCTCAGCTCCTCGAGAGACAGAAGCTCAACTTCATGTGATGTTTATTTCATCAGTAAGTTTGCGCTGAAGACAGGTGGCTCATGGGGGCTCAAGTCCCACAGGTGTTTCAGTGGCAGTGGTACAACACCAGTTCATGTTACAAGTGAGTGACAGTACAGCCTTCCTAGATCCTACATGTACACAAACACACACCTCAACACCAACTGACTCATTGTGTGATCTTTTTGTGTGGATATGTTTCCCTGGCAGCCCCCCTCATGTTTATAGCACTAAAATGACATAAAGAAAGATAAAAAAATTCCTCCTGGCCACAGAGATCACACCGTTACCATAGATTTGTGTGGAGGCTCTGCTGGTGCTGCTTTGAATTATTAAAGCAGATGTGGAATTACTCAACAAAAGCCTTGAAGGAGGGTGCCTAATCTTCCTTTGTGCTACTACCTTGGGGACCCACTGATGTCTTCAGAGCATCATCTGCAATCTGAGCACATTGTGTTCCTCTGGGCACTGGAAGAGGATGCAGTAGATGAGCCTGGGGTCCAAAGGAAGCCACACATTTTACCACCAGACCTAATTTAATAATATCACCAAAACATTAAAATAAATTGTACGAAAGTGCACCACACCCTATTACTAATAAATCTCCTAGTGATGACAGGGGTCAATTTTAACACTTTCTAGCTGCTTATAAAAGCAGACACTGCAGATGCTTTCTGGTCTGGTTCAATGCTTTTCCTTGGTCCCAGCACTGACAAAGGTGTGCTGGGTTTCTCATCAGATAGATGATAGAGGCAAAAAAGCTGAGGAGTAAATTTTGCTTTTAAAACTATTATTGAAAACACAATGTAGCAGAAGAAGAGTGGAAAAAACAAAAAAAAAAAACAGAGCCTATACAATCTAGCATGTCTTTGTATGTGAGAGGTGAAAACAGAAGAGAGAAAGATAGAAAGAGAGAGAATTAATCAAAAAATAGCAGGTTGCCTAAGGAAGGTTTGAAAATTGACATGCAGTATAATCATAATGTATTCATTCTGATGAATGAAAATGCAATCTTGCTCTACTTCATCAAAACACAAATGGGGAGAACAAATCTTCTGCGAGGACCATGTGCTGTATTCCATCACAGCCTGGTAAAAGGCTTGAACAGTGACAAAATAAGACAGCAGCAATGCAAACTGCTCTTTATACCCGAACAACTGCCATTCATAAATATCGCTCACCTCACAGGGTGAAGCACAGAAGGAGACCCAGCCCTTACAATAATGAAAACAGAAGATGACAAGATCTTTCCTCTATAGTGAAATAGACTTGATATTGACCATCTTCTTCCTGGCTGCTTTTGTTCAATTACCCATGACCAATTAGTTTTTGCTCTCTGAACCTGGCAACGCTGACATCAGATAGATGACCTTCTCTCTCTGAAGGTTTTGCCTTAAAAGCAGTCGCCTGTAAAGTCAAAGCCTTTAGGCAATCACCAGGCACCCCAAGTCAGCAGATACTGAGACAGAGGTAGAATACAGAGCAAGGCACTGTCAAAATAACTCACAATGCAGGAGAGGAAAGGTTGATAGATTTAAGATTGTTCACAGCATTGGTGGTTAGGAAAGTGTCTTAAAAGACTCTTTACTGACTCTACCTGTCTGAGGTGCTTAGATTAGGATTGATTTTTAAAGTTATTCAGCGAATATAAATTAATGAAACAGATTAAGAAAATATTTGTATTTCTTCTTCTTTCAAGAAGAAGAAATACAAGAATACCAAAAGCCATTTGGTATAACAAGAATACCAAATGTTTTGCAGTTGTGGATTGTTGGTCACACAAAAATCAACAACACATCACTTCTAACATAACTGATTATATAAACTGGTTACAGATGAAAAATATTTAGAAAAATATGTTGCCTCTAGGTGTGAGTTTGGGAAAGACTTGTTAATCACTGAATGGAACTTTCCAATGTTTTCTGTCATGTAATAATTTGGCACCAGTATCTTAAAGTTACTAGTTTGATGCTAAATTTTTAATTTCTACTGGTATAGTTCAATCCAACCTTTACTTAAAGTATTTCACTTTCTCACATTCTGGCACTTTTTTTTCTTTTCTGCCCCTCAAAGCTGTAGCGCATGTGTTTCCATTTTCTGTCGTAATGGCACTTTTGACATACTTACATTTTTGTGTGGATGTGTAGCGGTGCACTTGACAGCAACATTTCCCTTGTGAGTTATTTTAGCCCTAGTCTCTTGTTGAGCTGAGCTCCAACTCTTTAACATTGTCTGAAATTTGGCCATCGGGACACCTCTGAGAGCTACTTCACCATTCAACCCCCACAGCAATTGCTATACAAACTCCCTGCGGACACAGCTATTTCCAATGATAATGAATGGGAATGTCCAGCATGTGTCTATTCATTTATCACACAGACTCTGGTGGCTTTTAAAACCATGGTGTTGTGTGACTCCATGTAAAACCTGGCTGCTGCAACTTATCTATATCTAGATGCTCTGGCTCTTCGTGGTATAAGACTAAGAGACTTTGGGTGCCACACCCAATCAGACATGTCGTCATGGGAGGAATGATAAAGGCCTTTGGTTTGGACAGAAATGCCGATGCAGCAGAGAGGGACGGGGGTTGGGTTTTTCAAAACGAGGTGGGGGGAGAGGGAGAGGGAGAAACAGGCATGTCAGCAGAAAGGCCTGTCCAACTAATGCCCTGTGCTGGGGCCCAAAATTACCTCCGACTCAATGATCCTATTCACAGCTTAGATGCCCCCCTCACTGACAAGCAATACAAAAACCCCAGCTAACCTCTCCGTAGTGCCAGAGTGCCTCACCATTGTCTGCTCCATCACGTGATAACTCAGACAGACACCAACAGAGCGAGATGGGGAAAGGCAGAGAAAGATACATTTAATTTGGAACAATGAATGTGGACTCTGTGACTGCACAGAGGCAAAGAAAATGTTCCACAATCTCAGTCCTTATGTCTGCCTGCCAAGTACACTGGCTGCTAGTGGGGAGGCTTAAAGTCCCTCTAATGTGCTGTAAATGTGACAAGACTTCAACCTCTCATGTGAGATCATCCCAATATACCATCATTCATTTCTGGGAAGTGAGGTCACTGACAGCTGAGAAATACTCAACATAGGTGTTTCATCAGTAGCTGTGGATAAATGCAGACTCAAGCAAATAGTCCAGTGGCAATCATCCTCAACAAACCCTAGCAAAAAGTACAACACCTCTGACAGAATAATTTATTCACATATAAATGTGACCAGATTGAGTGAAGTGGCCCGCACTGACAATGAGACAATGCATTTTGAAGCAGAGGCTCTAACTGAACGCGTTGTGTGAGACATCCATGCCAGCACCACTGTTTATAAGATCCTGTTCCTTTGTAGCTTTCACTCCACTTCCTAAATTCAGATGGCTGTAATATGAAATTCTAATCTAATTGGGAAGAACATGCTAAAGCAAACATCAGCATTCTCTGATAATGTACAGACTTTGTGCCTGATCTTCAAAATATCCTCCTTCACAGCATTTTCTGTAATAGCCCAATTATTGCATAAACTGCTATAAACACATTCATGTTTTTTTAGTTGTGCCTGCAAATGTTATTGTTTCCAGCTATTTTTTATAATGCTTTTATTTTGAAGGCATATTCTACAGGTTCAAGTCTAGCAAGTAAAAAAAGCTATTGTACAACTTCTTACATCAGATTCATCACAATCACACCTATTTCCATGTATATTTTCAATTATTTGTATTAATTATTAATTAATTAGTAATTTCTGCTTATAATAAACCTCTGTATGTTTATGTATATTCCTTAAAAACATGTTTCCAGCTACAACAATCTATTTACAATATTAACAATGTCTTTTAAAAAATATGGTAATTTCAATGTGTGTCCAACGTTTTGACTGGTAGTAACATAGGTGATGCTATGTTTCACTTCTCAGCTGAAACAATATATTTCCATAGGATCCAGACACAAGGCTTCTGTTTTCAGAAAACCAAGCATGTTCTTCAGACAAAGTAAACATTTTGTAGCTGAAGCTTGGATCTGGGAATGATGATACTCCCTTTTGCCAGACTAAGCCCTTGAAGGCATTTTACTAATACACCACACTTCAAACACCCATTCCAAGCATTCCATGCCTTTCTAGCTGGGTCTAAAACATGTAAGGGATTTGCATGAAAAATGCATCCACAGTGTTTGTACTCTGTTTAGTGTCTACAGCAATTAAGAAACTAAAGAGGAACTGCATCAGAGCATGGATGCATTTAACAAGCAGCTGGCTTATTTTCTAGCTTGATTGCAGTGACCATTCCTGTAGTCCTTGGCTTGTGTAGTATATGTATATTGTTGGCACTATTTGTCCTTCGTAAAACTAGTGCCTCAATCATAGATTTAAGAAGAGAAACTCAAAAACTTATTTCTACCGTTCCTTTTCACACAAACCCACAAGGCTGAGTCTGAGTGTCTATAGTCATATAAGCTTACTCTAGTAAAGGGCAAGCTCAAGGGAAACTATGTTGACTCACTGACATGTTATTTCTTTTCATTATACAATTGCAACAATTCTTCTTCTTCTTACTTAAATATTACCACATGTCCATTTACTATCTCAGGGTACAGCAACCCCTCTTGACAGCTATTGTATTCAAAGGACACTTACAAGGTAGCAGACTCCCCACCAGGCCAAGAGTCACTTATGTTGCTTTCAGTGCTTCTTCTCCTTTCTGGTGAGTACAACGGTTTTATGTTGTATCTCTGCAATGATTAGCCTTAAGAAAACAATCATGACCATCTCCACAGGCTACTCTATACCTACATCAGCTTTAGGCTTTGTAGATACCTGCTGGGTTCTGAACAAAAAGCCATTTTGATGCAACCAACTAAAGTAATTTTTCTACACTGACATTCAGTAAGAGCCTCTTATTTGAGTGGAAAAACAAGTTTCTCTGCAACATTCTTGATGACAGTTCTTTTCTTGCAAATAAGTAATATTTGGCTTTTGAAGATTTGCAATCTCAGTGGGTTAGTAGTGAAGGGTGATATTACAATTATTCTAGGGCCTTTGTTGGATAAATAAAGCGATTCAGTGTTTTCCAGTACAATGACAGCTGAGCATTGTGTGGATTACTGTGTCACTGGAGCCAAGAGCTGATAAGGCTAAGCTACATCCTTCTGCAGTTATCAGCGCATAGCTACTGGGATTTTGTTCTGCGAGTTATTGAGACAAGCAGCTTGATACAGAGGCTTTAGTGGGGTATTAAACTGACCACATTACCAGGACGTTAAAACACCCTTGCGCTTTATGATGTCTTTTAGCAAAGAACAGTGACCCCTATAAATGTGTACAGGTGAAGCTCATTATGTAAAGTGTCACATTTAGCTATCAGTAATGGGATAAGCAAGAACTGCTAAGGTTCACAGTGTTGAACTGTAATCGATACATTTTACAGAAAGAAGCCTAGAATTCCTGTGATGTGGATACATTAGACATACATGTGACCATATAATATCAGAACCACTTCCTATCTCAAAATCTGGAAGCCTACAATCTACAATGCCCAACAGGCAGAACCTCTCAGATGTTATATGAAATGAGATGTTGAATGTCATGTCCAAAACAGCAAATGTTTGACCTTACGGCGTCCTCTCATAAAAGGTCACATGGTTTTAATTGCTCTCTGCACCTCTATTGACCTTAGAAGTGGCACTGGCCACTTTGTTCAGTCTATGAAGGTTTTAATGATTAATGAAGGGACCTAGGGATGGAGGAAAAAAAGCAGACAGGTCTAAAATAAAGCAATTTGAGTGAGGTTGGAGAGCAGAGGCAGGTCGAGACAGTGAGATGCCTTTTATAAATCACATTGTGGATAATAAGCCATTTAAGGTGTCCACATGCATCACTTTTTATCGTTTTTGTATTATAGAGGTTATTCTCTTGTGACCATATGCCGCAGTAGTACACAGTTTAGGAAATGCTCCACTGCACTGTGTATCCATCTCTGCTGTGCCATGGTGCCGCTGCATCTCAGGCATTTTCAACTGGACAGAATTTTAACTCCTTCAGTGTTCCACAGCAGTGCAAATCACATTTGCCAAGGTATATACTGATATTATTATCACGTTTTCTTTTTTAATAAACTTTTGTTCCCTTTTCCCCCATTTTTATCACAAGCTAAAAAAAAAAAAAAGGTAAGTACAAACGTAATACACCCAGTGGCTACATCAGCTGATTACTATGAGTGCCCATGCCTCTGGTTCTGAGTTGAGCTGATATTTTCTGAAGAGGCTGATCATGAGGGCTGGGCACTAAAACTGCCTCAGTGCAACCTGTAATGTGGCATTATTAGGTCCTTTTGATCTCAAAAGCACAGACTCAGAGCTATTTAGTTCTTCCCTTGATCATTTCTGTCAACATACCATCATAAAAATCAAAGAGACAAAGAAGGAGGCAGTGACCAGTGATGAGGTAACCTCTGATGGTACGTTCACAACATCTTGTAAGACTTTTTAATCACACTAGCAGATTGGTGTCTGTCTCTGAAGCGTTACTGAGGGAAGAAACACAGAAATATCTCTGCCCAGAACTGCACCAGTTATTGTTCCAAGGGGGCCAATCATTATTCACGGCTTTTGGTGAAAAAACAGACAGGTGACTTACAGAGTGATGTCAGTATCTCATTTTGCACTCACAGACTGGAAAACTAATCATGTTAACATCATGCATAGTAAGGGGTTATCCATTAAACACTGCTGCCAATTCTTCTGCCTCAGCACCCGTACAATGACTCTCCACATTTTAACCGAGTAAAAAACCTATCTTTGGTTAAACTATATCAACATTAAAATACAGTCTGCGTGCAAAGATGTACTGCCATCGCTGATAAGCTGTGTGCAACCATGTTTTAATTGAGGTAGAGGCACACTGACCACTCCCCTATATGTTGTTGAAACAGTGAAGTGAAGCTGATAATGCATTATGCTACTGTGGTTTGAGAATAATTTTTTTGAATAAAGGTCCAAAGAAGAAGAACATTTGCATCAACCTTCAACCCACTCTGGATGAATATGCATAGATTGAGCATAAGATTTCATAGAACTCGGGAACTTGGGGACTACAGTCATGCATTTTGTCTGAATAAAGCCTGATTTGTGTTTAATGGTAATAAAAATCAAATCAAGAGATTATTTATTTTATTTTAAATACAAATCTAAAACATTGGATGTGGTCCAAGATAATAAAAAGACAGATTCTAAGTTCACACAACAAACCACACAATTTTCTTTTATTTATTTATTTAATTTTTATTAAATTATCAGTTTTTCCAAAAAGTACCAATGTTGTAATAAACGTGATTAAATTCTGACAAATTATCCAACCGCCCGTGTCATTACTTGACATTGAGTTAATTTAATGCCTAAATTCAGCTATGCCACCTTAAAGATGAACCACCTTGTACAACAGAGTGCTGATATCTCTTCATATGTGACATGCCCATACAAAGCAAAGCAGCACATGCTAATCTTTTCAAGTGACGCTAGTAACATTTGCATTCCATTAAATGATGCTAAATAAGCCACACAAATGACAAGCGAGAACAAACACAATACCAAGGACATCACGTGAATTTATGTGGCAATGTAACAGAATAATATGAATATTATTCCAATTTACACTCACTATTCTGCGCAATCTGTTTAGTGAGTCACATTCACACCTTCACAAGCGAGGAAGTGATGGAAGTCAAGGCAGCTGACTGCAGTGGATGTTAAAAACAATGAAAAATCCAGTGTGTTAAAAAGATATTAGTAAGCAAATGTACAAATCAAAAAATGGAAACCAATTGTCTTTATTTCTAGGTTGTGTTCTTTATCCTTTGCCTTATTCCATCTTCATTAACTCCAGTAAACAGGTGAGAGTTGATCTGCCTATATAAACCCAAATACATCATTGGATAGAGTTGATATGAATTTATGTAAATGAAAATCCAAGCCATTTTTTAGCAATAATGAATCACTACTAATTAACAAGAAACCAATAGCTAATGAAAGACGCTTGGTTTGTGCATCTGCTCTACCTTCACAAGGAATAATATCTGTGCCTGCTTTGCATAGCTCTGTTGCCAATCAAGCCCATGCAAATGACTAGCTCAGGTAAAGACCGATACAGTCTGCTGCATCCAATTACAAACCCAGCCACACACACAAACACCATGTTTTTGTTCGCACTTTTTACTTGCTTTTCAACATGCACACGTGAATGTATGCGCAGACACATGCAGTTTCCCTTTGTCCTTTTGCATGCTCAAAACAGAACAGCGCAGCAATTTGAGCCACATTCACAAAGTGAGGCATTTTATACAACACAGAGTGTCTGAAGAAGAAAAGAGATGGGAAGATGATGAGTGATGGACTCACCTACAGTATAAGATGTAAAATAAAAGCTGGAGATGAATGCACACATATCTGGGACTAGTTCTGGGGCCATTATGCCATGTGTAAAACAGTCACAAGTTTTAAAGAACAAAGCTAATGGAATTCCCTTTTTCTCTGCCTTTTCCTTTGGAGAAGTCTGCACAGGGAGAAACAAGGAGAAGCCACGTGAATCCTCTTTGGCCAGGAAACAAAGCAGCAGACAAAGGAAGATGAGGCTGACAGCCTCTGGAAAAGACTATCATAATGTAAAATAAGGACTGCTTTTGTCTCTCTCTTCAAGTAAAGAAAATGATTTACTGAGTCATTTGCATGCAAACAAAAACCTATTCTGTATATTCTGCCGGCTCATGCTAACCTCAGTAAACTGTGCAAATGCTCATTCTTAGGATGATCAGCTAAATATTTTTGGAGAGATGGAATAAGATATATTTGAAATTTCAAAGCAGAAAAATAGTAAACAAGAAAAGAACAACAAAGGAAAACACTCTTTTTAGCTGTATTGGCCGTAAGGACATTTAAATGCTTCTTTTTCAAGCTAAACAAAGCAAATGAGTCATCGTGGTGACCATTACAGTCCCAGCTACCAACCATTATCCTCATTTTATTCATTTGCCCAATGCCACACATCATGAGAGACTTCAAATTCTCCTTCTCTCTATTCATAAGAGAAAAACAAACAAATGTGGAAAAAACAGCAGTTGCAGAAGGACTGTTTTTAGAAAACTGCCCCTCTGATGAGGACCCGAGAAAATGTAAAAAAAAAAAAAAAAAAAAAATCCTCAAAACA
>OMLM01014724.1:16046-48331 GCA_900302695.1 Helostoma temminkii | reverse complement strand
AAAACAATGACAGAAAGGAACATAAAGCTTCTTCAAAGAGGGATTAGGGCAGCTGCCAATACACAGGGTGTGCGCATTTGCCATTACACGTTGCAATCAATATGTGTCAAATTCCTGTAGAAACACAATTAGCCCATGCTTAAAGAAAAGGACGAAAAATACACAGAAGGAAGATTAAAGACAAGCCCAATGTTCCCTCTCAAAAGCTTTCATATCCAACTCATTCACAGCTTTTCAAATGCATGACAGCTTGTTATGTGCTGCTCCAATTGAAGAAAGCAAACAGAGAGGAAGGCATGCATTTGTATGAATTTACAAATGCTGTCTTAGCATGTCAGCTGAGCTTATCCCTTTGTACTTTGTTAGTTCTGGGAGATATCAAGTTACAACTAGGATGCCAAATGCATCTTGCTACAAACCTACTTTGACCTGCTTGACCCTCCCCGACACATCATTTGAGCTCAAGAGATAAACGGAGTGGAATAGAAAATGGGGGAAGGAAGGTTATTCTATTGCTGGATTGCTGTACAACATCCATCTGTGCAAAGTAATTAATTTCTGTATCTCAAGGCTGAATGAATCATATATTCAAACTGATAACACAAACTTGCAGTAGACAAAGAAAGCCATTTAAATGCTTTTTTTTAAACAAACGATGCCAGCATGTAGACATTTTGAAAGTCTCTGATTCTGATGGAAAGTTGGGATGTTGTGTGATACAGGCATCTTGTGTTCAACTCGGAGCTGCTATTGATCCCCATTACTTTTTTTTACTTTAATGCAGAAGTTTAGCCTCTGATGCTCAAAGCAGTGTCAATTTGTAAGAGAAACACATCTTTCTATTAGCACTCCTCACTTTCATATGCATGACTTTTTTAAAATTCCTCAGCAGAGGCAATTTAACACAATCTAAATGAAATACTGAACTAGAGCCTTGCCTTCCCATAATACACAGTGAGCAGCATTATAACTATACATTACATCACAAAATGTTTTATATTCCAAAATGCCTGAAGACTGAAAAATGCATAAACACATTTGCAATCTGCATTTATGCAATATGGATTTTAATTGTTCACATAGATAAAAAAATTTACATAATTTCCCTTATATGAACAAAATCTATGTTACGAGTCGCAAAATTAAAAAGTTTGCTTGTAACAGTTGCAGTGCAAATGCAAAACTGGGTATGAAGAATTTGTTTTGGCATAAGCTCAGCACAAAGCTACATCTCCTCTCACATGCATTATCTGTGTTAAGGGAACAGTAGAGCATTGCCATGTGGGCAGCATGGCGAGTGACTGGACTCTGTGAGAGAAGAAGCCTATTACTCCCATGTAATCAGCTGAACTGAGTGGGTTCAGAAAGGGATCTGTCCAGCTGTGCTTTATTACAGACACAATGAGTCCCAGATTAGGGGACCTGGAAGGGGAACAGAGGAACAGAGGATCATAGGGGGATGGGGGGGTGAAAATAACTACAAACACATCTGTCCTCAGTTTGTCTGCAGCTTTAACACCAAACCACAAGCATGGCCATGTACAAATCTGTCTCCGCTTGGAAAGGCTGCCTGCGGAAATGTTTCCAGACCTTGGGTTTTTAACGTGACAACTTGTGGGAATACTCTGTCGCCTCTCAGTGATAGCAATGTTCGTCAGGGTCACACTAACCTCAGAAATAGTGGCACAAAAAAGGAAACAGGCAGTACAAACATGTGAATCGCTGCAGACAGCTCCTGGTGCTGTCATGTGGTCTCTGATGATCACTAGGGTTTTTATTGTGCCATTAGATTTTTTTTTTCATTTATCTATTCGTTTTGTATTTTACAAAAGCTATCTGGTCAGTTGTTAAACTGGTGATTGTTGTCCAGGTATACAGTGCCTCCAGGCCAAGCCTGACAGGATAGTGTACATAAAGTGGGTTTTTGTACTTCAACAGTATAAGCGATGATAGTGCCTCTACCTGAGTCACCCTGACTGACTCAGAAAGAGGACAAGAGAGACAGATGAGAGGAAGAGAAGTGAGGTGCTGTTTGGTCTGAGCTGTCCAATCATTCTGCTTCAGTGGAACCTCTCAGGCAAACACAAAAATGCACGTTCACAGCATGTTATGCCAACTGAGGCAAGATTTACCAGGAAGACATCCCACTGCCATTAGAGATTACTGAAAAGCCTTTCTACCCCCCTTAAAACATCTTATGCATAAGAGTGATTTGACATCAAACTGCACTGTTAATAATAATAATCCATGATCCAATCCTCCTTGTTTGTATATATGTATACACATATGAACGGACAAGTTGATTCCTAACTCATCTTCTGATATGATCCTGTGTTTGAAACGTGGCAGTAAGACTTTCTTACATAGTCAAGGTTTTCCTTTTTTACAATATTCTTTCCATCAGCAGAAGCTACAAGTAAATTAAAGAAGAAAATGTCAATCACCTTTTTAATGGGGATGGTTAGATTTGGGAAAATTTGGGAACTTGGGAAGAAGAAGAAACAGGCAGGATACAGCCATGCTTCTTTGTTGGAAATAGGGGATTCAATTATTCCCAGTGGGGACCTATTTTCTTTAAAACTCTTCTGCGAGGTCTCCAGGTGTAAGAATAGCAATTCATGAGACCAGAATTGATCCAATTTTTTAAAGCACAGAAACAGACCAACAGGAATGATGATGGCTGAATCACTTGGTCTGCGCCTGGTTTTATTACTAACACTGCTTCCCATCTAAAGCTGTTCACTCTTTACTTATCCGCATGCCCCAGAATCGCTGGAGTGGGCACAGGAATTATGTTTTTTCACTAGCTTAATCTCATTACTTTCATTGGTTGATAAAGCCCTGTGCTAAAAGTAAGCATATTATTTATTGTTTTGAACAAAGTCTATCTGCACCAGATGTGAGCATGCTCGGATGGATGTAGGGAATTAGACAAGCACTCCAGGGGTGATAATAATAATAATAACCTTTCATATTTTGTTCATATCTTCTGTGGTTGGACTACGGCACAGCTGCTTAATAAGCAATATGATCTCCTGCACTACACTATTTCCTCTAGGACCACACAGGACAGATCTGGCAATGTACATAGACACTCAAGATGTACAGCCTAATAACTCTAACATTATATGAATTCAATAACACATGTCTATACGCCCGCGTAGTTGTTGATGGGAGCAGTAAAACAAACTTTAATATCCCAGTGTGTTAGAACTGTTAATGATCAGTGCTGAAGGCAGTTAGGCTGTAACTCACTGTCCACGGCCACTTCACCACCAGTGCAAACTGTAATTCTCATCCTAACACTACATGTAAATGTTGGAGAGATGTCCCTCTAAAATAGGCAGATGCAGCATGCATAAATAACATTCAGACGTTTTTACAGCCTTACCAGCTCTGTGACATCAGCACTGAACTTGTGGAGCCCAAGAACTCGCCACAATGTCTGATTCACCAGCTCTTATTGTTTTCTCATGAAAGCATGACGCAGACTACTTTTCAAGGTTATCCATCAGCATGAGACTTGGCATCTGAGGGCAAATAATTAGTTAGAAGAGGTAGGGCTCTGGCAAGGCTGGTGAATACAGCAAAATATGGCTAACATGGCATGCTATGAGATCACAGACTGCTGGCCAGCTGTGTGCGTTGATGCTGTGGAACCCTTTCAAGCCTTTTTAACATACGGTTTGAATCAAGTACATCAGAGTCATACTGAGTCTTAAAGCTGAAGTCTGATGTATTTGAAAATAATGCTGGGTTAATTAAAAACTGTGGAAAAAGCATCATAAAATGCATCTTGACATGTAGAAAAGCTGACACTAAACTTATATGACCACATAATTCAATAGCACAATTCAAAGGAAACAATACATTAAAAACACTGAGCCAGAGCTTCAGTTTAATCCAGCAACTGTTTTTAGACAAGTGTTGGGTATATCTACCTCTAAAAGTAATGTTAAGGTAGAAAATCCTAAATAAAACAAAAACCCATCGTCACTCATGTTTTATTATCACATGAATCCATTGTGTATTTAAGACCTTAAAGTGCAAGACTACAAGCTGTTAAGAGTTTAATGATTATATGATTGCAGACACATGAGGTAACTGCTGCCAATCATGCAGAAATTAAACTTTACATTAGCCAAGTATACCAAGTTTGAAGGCCACCCAGTCTTTCGGTTTTAGCTAAAATCAACACAAAAGCAGCAAAAAGATAGTGAAAGGTAATAAAAGATAGTAAAAGATAATACTGAATACTGAGAGCCATTTAAGCCAGCTCTGTAAGTATCAGACAGGGTACTGTTATATTCATTAACCCTGCACACAAAAGGTATGGTAGGGCAATTTTTCAAATCTGCTTAAGGTAAACAGCAAAATGGTAAATAATTGTTAACTTACTTGTCTTGGGAAAATGAAAAACATCACTGATTATTGAAACTACTACAAAACCAGGATATGAAACCTGAACACAGGTTCAACTGACATCTAATCCATATTAGTCATGTGTAAGTTCTGGCTCTGCTCTGATATCACATATTTTCCATATATCATGTTGCAGCACTACTATCACTACAGTTGCAAGAGAACCAGTGCTCATCCTGTTCATACCAAACCAGGAAGAACTTATGGGCCCAGATCAGAAAACATACAATGAACCCATTTCCACCAAAAACACGGTAAGCTTCCCAACAAGAAATATAAAACTTCTAAAACCAGAAAGGATCAATGGATACATTCAGATACAGTCTGGGAAAGGGCGTTGTCCATGAACCTCAGTGTGTAGCTCCATCTTGTGTTACACATCCCCCCATCCTTTGTGCACAGGGACAATAACAGCATGCAGGGGGTGGGGTTGGTTGCCGAGCTGATGGAGTGGGGCGGGGGTCTGGTTACCTCCTCAACCACTGTCATAACGACATATGGAAGAAGCTCAGTTACATGACAACAGGTCCAGCTTCCTATAATTCTTTCTGTGTCGCTTAAATGCATCTGAACAGGGGTGGTTGAGCAGTAAAGACAATAACACTTGTGCGCGCACACACACACACTGAAAAATAGAAGAAGAGCATTCACATAATTTCTACTCTACAGCTAAAGCCAGTGTCACATTGACTACAACTGCTTTGATGTGTGGAAACTCACAAATACTATGTGTAGGAAAATAATTGTATCATCCCTCTCTTTTGTACACTCATTTACATAACGTGGGCGTACAGAGGTCAAAGATCATCCCCATCACAAATCCCTTTGAGTGAGGATTCACAATAGGCAGGAGTTGAATGCTTTCGCCTAGCGGCATAGGGGAAGGCAGCTCCTCCCATGGTGCTGTGTTCCTCCATCCCTATACCCACACCTCTACCACCAGGCCATTATTCACAGTTTGATATTTGAAAAGAATCTTAAACCTGCACTGTAACCTGAAGCAGTCTATTGCATATCAGTTTATAAATGAGAGTAAGAAGAGCTGTGGAAGAGAGGGGAGGGAACAAAAAAAAGCAGAAAAAACTTCCGAAACAAAGGAGAGGGGGTGTAAAAGCAGGGCTCTACTAGTAGCCATTTTATTGTATTCCAGGTCCGTAGCGGAAACGGTGGGGTTTCTTTCAGTTGTCACATTAAAAGACCCATCCATCAGAAACAGGGCACAGTGTAGACACTGCAGACTTACAAAGAGGCGACACTTTCCACTGTGCTGGCCAACACTACTAAACTCAACTAGTGTAAATAACATTTCCACTGGCACTCTTTGTGACCAGCATGCAAGCCTGGCAATAACATCCCACAAAAGAGAAAACAATAAAATTTAAAAAAACACGGCAGGACAGAAAATTGTTGTCCATAGCTAAGCAGAGAGTTTGGTACATTTTACCCTGAACAACATTAAAAGGCCACATTATCTAAAAAGAAATTGTAGTTCACAGAAAGTGCATTTAGCATTAATAGAGGAGCATGGCATTATAAGGGCATTAATTCAGATTCCTTGCTTGAATACTTTCCAGTTGGGACTTAAGCCTTAAAGAGGGCCACTGTGCCAGAAGCTTAATAATTAAGTATGCAGGCCTCCAAATAATGCCAGATATTTTTATGTACCTGCAGCTGAGATGCTAGCAGATATTGTGCTGTATTCTGAGCTGGTGGGTTTGTCCACGAAAGGGATAACATGACAGTTGTAGTGACCCAGGATACCTCGAAGCACAAACATTTGCCTTTCTGCCTCAGCGGAATCCACATTAGGAGGTCACCAGCATTACAAAACCCTTCAGATGTGCCCCTGGTGGCAGCTGCACTCAGGCATTTACAGCCCAAACACAAACAGGAGATTCAAAGCGCTGGTTGCTACCAATACATATACAGTATAGCACTGACACACTATCCCAGACACTGTGTCTTGGGTAAATTAAATTACCATTTCATGACAGCCAGTTTCATGGATCTAAGTACACATTTACATATATTTACTAAGAAAGAGAAGGATGAGAAATGACTCACATTGAAACATGAGAAACCCCATTTGCAACATAAATCAATCAAGATAACATCATCAGGGTCATGCAATCTTACACCAAATACTGAAATGTTTGATGTTGTCCTAGCATATGTCCCACTCAATCAGGCTAAGGTCTTCTGCTCAAGTAGAGCAGTGGGAGCCCAGCTTTTAAGATCAATGTAACATATGGAACTCCCAAACTGAGAGGGAATGGTGCCCGAGGGTTACATTTAAACATGGACAGACAGCTGGAGCCGTAAGCTATGACAGCAGAGAATTCATATGGAATTCAATTCCATTTTTTTATGGCTGTGAAATTGTGGAGCTTCTCTGGTAAGAACATTAAAGGTTTTTTTATGGCTCTACAAGCAGAGACTAGGCCACTTTAATGAGAGGCAGTGTCCAGCCCATGCTCCTTCCCACTGCATGCTTGTTTAAAGCATGCATTAGACCCTCAGTCACATCGGGGACATCTGGCCCCTCCATCTACAAACATGGCCCTTAATGGGCAATTACAAAGTCCAGAGCTTGGGAATATGCTTGGATTTATAGTTCCAATGTATCCAAACCCAGAATTCTCTGTCTATCATGGCCACATTAAGTTATATGAGACAGGAGGTCCATCAGACCTAATAAGCCTTATCCTTTCCAGAGGATGGCCATTAAACTCCCCTACTACCATGGCAGCCCAGCCATCAGCTCCCAGTCTAGTAAATTAAACAAATGAATGGCGTCCTCAGTATTACAATTAAAGCATAGAATAACATGAAAATATGAATCTCATTAAAGCTCTATTCCATCTACACTCCAAGCAGAGCGCAGGAAAACTCAATTACAAATCATTTATAAGGCAGACATCCAATGTGTATTTAATTTCAATCTTTCAATGTCAGGCTCATATTCAGTCCTACTGTATGTCTGCATCTGAGTGTTCTTGTTGGGAGAGTAAGAGAGACACAGGTTACACCCACCCCTCTTCGCCCAAAACAAACTTGGTTCTAGTTTTGGGCGGGTGCTAGTGCTGGTCCAAAGTCGGTTCAACATAGCAACCTTCTAAGAATCTATTTGACTTCCCTTACCTTTGGGTAGCTCAAACAGTTATTAGTGATGGCGCAATAAGAAGCTGGTTAGCAATTGTCAGACTTTTAAGTGTATATGGAGTAATGAATGAGTAAATAATGTGTGATTTCAGACACAGCACTCTGTGCTAGTGTTGCTTACAAGCACTACTGGTCCAGCACATATGTACTGCTAGTTGTGATTGCTGTGTACAGTGATATTTGGTATGTTCTGATCATTGTTAAAACTGAAAATCAGACTTAATGTTAGCCGCTGATAGCTTTAGCTGAAACTAAGCACTGGCTCTGAACCAGCCCTGGGTTGGCTTGGTAAAAAAGGGTTAACAGAGTAATTTAAGTTGCCCCTGACAACCCATGGCTTTTGTCAAGTTGAGCCCTCTTAATTTAAGCTCCCTTCTTCCTAACATCTTCCACCATCTTTTTTCACTTAAGGATCTTCTGCTCAACCACGTTATCCATATCAAATCCATTGGAAACAGCCTGAGGAAGTCAATATGAAGCCAACAGATTCTCTGCTTTGACTGTGTAACTCCTGAGGCAGAAAAGACAAACAAAGCTGAAACCACGGACAGCTTGAAACAATTGAAAAATCGGTAAGGTACCGTATAGTGGTGTATATACACAGTCAAGTTTTATTCAGATTTGGCAGACATGTGTCTGAAGCCTTTTTCTTTCTTAGCAGTGTACAAATAAAACATCTTTAAAACTCCCATGCTGAAATGAGAAGCTGGACCAAAAACAATTACACTTTTCAGAGTGTTGATAAGCTCAGAGCCACTTTTTGAATATGAATCACTCTGCGTGATTTATTGTGAAAAAATAACAAATAATAGAGCAAGTGATGGTGATATACTTTGTTACTACTTTCCATTTTGGTACAAGTCCTGCAAAAATAAAAATACTGTGCATTCTTAACAGTGTGGAGTATCAGCTCTTGGGAGAGCAAAAGATGATATATATCATTTAGTTTTTTTGTTTTCTTTGTGGCCATTCTAGTAATTAACACCTGCCAACAGCCATTCATCTTCCTGTCCTGAGCCGCAGGTGTGAGGAGACCAATGTGTGACCTGATGAAAGACACACTGCTAGTGTGCCAAACAGTCATTTCCCCTTACCAGTAGGCTATTCTTAATTTAGCACAGCCTAAGGAGGTATCCTTACCCACCAAGCAGACCAACACACACACACACTGGCACGGCACTAAAAATAAACCACCTGCACAGCTCACTGGTCACACATTAAGCACAGGAAACTAGCTATTCCAAGTGTGATATGATAGTGGGTCCTGGATTCAGACAGAAAACAGCAGAGGGAAAGACTGAACATGGCATCACAGGTCAAACTATGAATCACCACCTGTACTGCGTTATTTCTCCCACTCTTCCTTCTGCTCACCCAGTGACCGGAACTCTAGTAGTGACAGTGAATACTAACAACGGGAGATAGTGTCTCCTGGGCCTGTACAGCAGGCACAGCACAGAATCATAAATGAGTGACTTTGACAGAAAACACATAGGCTTAAAGAAAAAAGGGGCTGAAGGATGAGCAGCAGAGGAGGCAATGAATTTAGAGGTTGAGGGATTTTTGATATGACGGGGTAGTTATTTGCTGGCAGCAGCAAGCCCTTTACCAACAAAGGGCCTTTCATATTTCCTGTGAACAGAGACTCCCATTAATCCCGGAGGGAGTGCTCATCCCAGTCTTCTCCACACATAAATTACTCTTCTTATGTCCTTCCTCCCATTACCGCTCAGTGTTTACAGCATAAAGAGTAAAGAAAGAAAGCAGAAGAGTCAGCCACACATCTTTAATGTGTTGGGCCACTCTTGAAAACAGTTACGTCGGTGCGAACTCATAAACACATATGCCAACATTTGCTTTCCTCCAAGCCACAGTCAGGAAGTTTCGGCTACCCCACTCTCTTTGTCCCTCCTCTCATTCTGTCTCTCTATGTCTCATTTGTCTGTCCTTTTATATGGGAGGAGTGAAAATCTCTGCCCAGCTGTCACATTTCTGAGCAGATGAAAGCCGCTCAGACAGGCACATGCCAATCCCCACTTATTCTGTACAGAAAAGAGTTTAACACTTGTGCACAGCTGCATGTGTACACATGCTTAGAGCCACTGGTGGTCTGGTGGACGACATGATAAGCGGCTAAGGAACCATCCTCTTGCCTGTGTGGCACTCAAAGAATGGATTTACAAGAAATGGAGGTGAAAAAAGGACAGAATGGAGATGGAATGAGAGAGGAAACGAGTCACAAGTAAAACTGGTTTAAGTGAAAGGTGGTCCGTAAGTAGAGCACATGGGGGCACGTGCCAGTACGCTGCGGAAATCAACTGTGTTTTGTTTGCAGCACATCAAAGCCATCACATGATTAGAAACTATGAGTTATGTATGCAACTTTGATTTCCTGAAGGAGAGAAGCACAACACAACATCAGAAGATATATTTTACATACTTTCTGGTGTTGTGCTGAAGGGATCGACTGAAAAGAAATGCTGTCAACACACCCACTCGCTGTAAACACACGGACAATGCTGTATTTTTACATGGGTTCACACAGTCTACACAGTCTTTGTACTAGAGGGCTGGTAGTACAAATTCCATTTAATGTTTGGGCTGGCTGATGCAGACTTTTGCATTCGCACATGCTGCCCACCTGAGTAAAGTCTAGGGACATTCAGGGTTCCAGTGCATGTGTGAAAGCAGGTTTAGAATGCTGTTCCAGCTGTCAGCAGGGTCCAACACCTACTGCTGCACACACTCTCACCCTTTAATGCCTGCAGCAGCACTGCTCATAAGGTGCCCAGCATGAGAGTGCTCCAGCTATTAGTTCGCCTACCATTAAAAGCAACAACAGCCACACTGTTTTCCTGTGAGAATGCACTGATAATAGCTGTGGCACAAAAATGTGGATGAATCATCTTGATAATGGAATAATTTGTCAACGTTATCACTGAGGAGATCCATTTACAAAAGCTGTGCTTTAGTACCACCTTCTGGATTCAACGCTATGAATAATATTTAAGTAATAAAAATGTGGCATCATTCATATATTATATCAATAGTCTAAAATCTCAAAAACTATTTAGAATTTTATTGTACTCCATAGATTTCTTCCACACATGAATATGTAAACTACCACACACCATGAAAACAAAATGTACAACTTCATGTTGACAGTCAAAAGTAAATAAAGTGAATATGCAACATTGAAGTTCATGAATAAAAATTAACTTTCAATCAAGTACTTTCAACACTCTTTCTCTTTCAACAGATGCATAAAACAATGAGGACCAGTGTTGCCCGCTACAGTCACTCTGCACAGAGTAAGCCTGGTAAATGTTCAACAAAGCCTTGTTTGTGTCTTTTGACCTCAGCTCTCCTAGACAACACATTGGTAGGACAGAAGGGAAACATTAAAACGTGTTCACCACAGTTGTTCTTTCACTAGTTATCCAATAAGGTCCCCTTTAAAAGACAGCAAGTGTGTGAGACTACTGAGGAGGATATGCTTAAAAATATATAAAAACTTAAGTAGAAAACATTATTTCATGTAAAATGTTGCCCAGGGACAAATAATGACTAAAAGCTCATTCTTCATTCATCAGTGACAGAGATTTGGAATTAGTGTCCTCATCCATTACAAACACCTATAACCACTTTAGCAACCTTAGAAGAGACCTCAAAATGGTGCCACTGTTTAAACCACCAAGGGTGTGATGTGATCCACCAGGTTGTGATAAATCAACAGTGATTCCATGTGCATTTCCTGCTGATAAATTTAGTACCTTTAAGGAAAGTGCTCAGTGTGAAGTGCAGCATTTGGTCCTACAGCACAAAATGGCCCACAATAGAAACAACTAAAGTGGAAAGGCAGCGTCTGGGTTTGAAATGTGAAGCTCTTACATCTAATCTCTATCTCAAGGAGTAGCTGGCATCTTGCATGAAAAAAGAGAACTCACACCTTTAGGAGGAAGCAGAGTGTAAAAAAAGGAGGAGCTATGACTGTGGTGACACCAATGTGTTAGTTTCCAATGTGTGTTTAGTACACACTGCAGAATTTAAATGAACGGTCACTGAATTTTAGCTCAAAAATCCCTTTCAAGTCACTCTTTTGTAGCTGAACTGTGTCTGAACCTCAGATTTAGAGTGGCAACCATATTTAGCTACAGTGTCATCATACCCTAAGTGCATATTTCCCCCCATCAGCTGGCACCCACTTGTCCACAGCCCCAGCCTGAGGTGTAAGCTTTTGCGATATGGCGCTTTTCAGGTTCAAAATAACCCTCCCACTCATATGAATCCCTGTTACCCACAGGCAAAGATAATATGTTTTCCATTTTGTACACACTGTACATGTTGATAAGTAGTCCACCTGAGTTTGCAAATAAGTCCCCACAACACACAAATATGCACTGTGTATTTGTGTGTACTACAAACAACACACTCAGTACACAAAGCTCTCAAGCATTAGTCCTTTTACCCCATTCTATGCCTATATCATCGCAAATAAACTTTAAAATGGAACAAGCTACTCTTGATTAATGCTACATAGGATGTTTTAAGCTGCATCTGTGATTATGCCTCTGTTCATACTATCTAAATGAGGTTATAGCTAAATCCACTTATAATATCTGAGGTATAGGTATAAATGTACAATATTTAAAATGTCCTCTAAGCTAGGCCTCACAAGGGGTGTCCTCTAATAACAAAAACACATTTCTGGTACAAGTTCTCTGTTTTTATCTATCGCTTATTTCCACTGGGATGTGATTGTGGTCCTATGTACAAACAATGCATCAGGCAGAGATAAGCTTCTCCAGAGTCAATAAAAATGGTTTTGAGTTGAATCCCATAAGGGACAGGGTATGATTATAAACACAAGTAGAGGAGCTGGAAATAACATCATAGCATGTTGATCCAATATAAATGCATGCCTCCCTTGCCTCCCACCAGGTTTTACAGACTAGGGAGGATGGAAATGAAGTAACATGTGCTCAATCTTCTCTATCCATGGCTCTGTTTTTCCACAGTCCACAAAACATTCCTTACATGCCTGTTCAGCGTTCTTCCTTTGTCTTACAGCTATAAATGTACATCACAAGCAAAGATCCACAAAGACCAAAAGATTTGATTGAAATATGACTGGGATGTCTGTTCAGCAGTGTGCCTTTGCAAAAACAACACTGAATAATGATTCTGAAGCCACAAAATCCTCCATCCGACAAAAATGACCTCAGTTCAAGATGTGCTACTCCAATGTGTTTTGTGCTCCAAGTGTTAATCCTTAAAGCAGTTCACACATTGCACACTGATCTTTTTTAGACATTCGGGGCAGCATTATGATTCAATGAGACTCCTGATGTATGTGATCTCAGTTTTCACTTTGGCAGAAGACAATTGGTCAAACAATAAAAAAAACAATGATTTAAATGAAAGCGAAAACTGGAGACTAAAGTTTCCCCTAAGGTTTGATTCAAAGCCCAGCTTCTTAATAAGCACAATACATTTTCCTCCTGGGTCTGGCTCCCTCTATCACTAGTGACAGGCGTGAAAGGTCAATAACCTTGGCTCATAGCTCTCATATGGTTAGCAATGCCATAAATTAATGGCTGAGGCCGTTATTTCAAACTCTTCAAGTCAGCTGAAGGAAGCTTATCTTCTACAAAGGTCACAGTGCTTAGAACATTTAGTGCGAGAGTGAAGGGCTGACACAGAATCTATATAAGATTGACCGAATTGCACATCTAGAAACCTGCATTGGGGCTGAACAGAGTCAAGAGTGTTGTGAGTGTTGTGAGATAAAATGGCACTGACATTTTTTAGTTTACAAACTAATTTTAATATTTATTACAAGAATTTATGTTAACACTGAAACAAATGCTGCTATGGAATGGGAAAGCATACTCTCAATTATTTTTTTCCTTAAACCACACTAATGAAAACAGAAGGTCTTTTTCTTTACCAAAAACCAGGAGAATAAACTCTGCATGCTACAGCAGGTTTCTGAGCGTTTTATGACCTTGATCAGTTCATCACTTTGAATACATCTGTGGCATTTAACTCCAACTCCACAACCATGATTTACTTTTAATGAGTATATAAAAAAATAAAATGTATTTGCAAAATATTGTGAAGGTTATTTTTGATAATTAGATAGATAATTTATTAACTTTTTCGTCTTCAACATCAGCAGCAGGGCTTTATTCTTTATTTTTCATCCTGATCTCAATTTGTAATTTAGGGAGAAATTTGGAATTTTTTAATACAACGAATCTCCTGCTAATCCAAACACATCACAGTCATTGTCATGTACCAATGAGATTTTGGTGTTATGAATGTAAATATTGATTCTAATGCAATTAATCATGCTGCTTAAATGGACAGCCACTCCCAGCTCATAAGCTCACACAAGCATAGTCTACCAGTCCAACTTATAAAGGTAAACAGATAAAAGCTGAAACAGAAAGCCAAAGAAATGTGTGACTATATTAACACCTAGAAATGTAAAAAGATTTCATATTCAAGCATATTCAAAAGTTACAAAGCTGCTGAATATTAGCTGTAAGTGCTGATTTAGAATACAGGTATAAATATTGTTGTGAGGTTTGTGATGGAGTCTTAGTTTAGCCACTTCTTGCAACTGATAATACAAATGTTGCAATTAACTCCACAGTTCTGTTCACTGTGCTCACAATTTGTAAGTAATTTCCAAGAAGAGAACTTCAAATCAAAATCACACTCAAACTGTTCTACCATATGCCTTTGTCTTAGCAGCATTACTGGTGCGTATTTTCCTGTTTTCTGACTCAACATATTTGGAGAAATTAGAAGTCATTCACTTCAGTAAGAGTCCACCCCCATCCAGCCTCTGTCCTGCTGAGCAGGCAGTGCCACGGAAAATAAAGTGGCGACACACTGCAACCTCTTTAATGCCTCAGTAAATATCGACAGAGAAGGAGATAAAAAAAATCAAACAACACAGGCTGCAGAGAGATATGTTGCCTACTGCCATAGTGTGGTCAATCATAATATCTGTGTGGTGATGGCATATACTGGTGTCAGCAAGGCCTGGTAACATTAGATCACTTGAGACAAGAAAATGGTGGGATACACGGGGTTATCTGATGCACCAACAGTTTGAGATTTCTTAAATGTATATATAAGAAAAGTCCTATGAAAAATCTACATTGAATTTACGATGTTGTTAAACTACGGATTTGTTTGTATCTTTATGAACCCTACTGTCCTCGTATGTTGAAAGTGTGTTCTAGTTGTTCCTGTTTAGCACAGGCAAACACCCCACCACTGCTCATAAAAAGTGTGCAAACAAGGGACTGTCACATAAAAATCAAAAATGAGAGTTGAAGGCGGAGGAGCAGCCAGTAAACGAGCAAATGAGTATCATATTTAGTACACACACACACACACACACATACACACACACACACACAGGGAAGGTGGCTGAGCAGGAAGTCACTTTCCTGGTGATGTCCTACGATATGAAATGGATTGTTAGTGTGTTTCTTAGCAACAAAATATATTATTGTAATTAAAATCATATAATATTATACAGCAGCACAATCAATGAAAACAATGGTCAATGTCAGAATCTTTGTAAATACTATGTATGTGGGTTTTAATAAGAAATTTCTTCTTAAAAATGCTTTGTGATGATGCCAATCACTAAACCAACCGAAAAGCTAAACAAATTTACTAAAAGAAAAGTAATGCTGCGCTTTATTTTGAGTGGCAAGCAAAAAGTAGACATTATTGTTGTCCCACAAGTCACTGGAATGACATGATTAAACAAAAGTTTTGAAACAGTATTCATATCACCTCCTCAACAGGCGTGTCCACATGGAACACAAGTGAAAAAATCATATCCTAAGGAACTGCAAAAAAAACCACAAGCATCACAAAACCTCAGACAGTCATCCACCAAACATATTACCAACACCACTGAAATCGCATATCCCACTTATGACTGAAGCCATAAAGCAACCAAGGTCACTGCAAGAAACTCATTTGTAGAATAAAGGACTAAATGCTTCAGTACTGTCCTTGCATTACTCAATTTACACACATCAATCATTATATAGAGCCAAGGGAGTTCCTCCATTTTAAAGCTCATATGTGAGAGAGGGGGAAGGGATGACGGGGCAGGGAGTGGTGGAGGGAGGTGACAGAGGGCTGGATAAAAGGAGGATGCATGGAGAATGTCATAAGATACAACCTAGTGACTCATCAGATTCTAGTGTCTACAGAAGCGCCAGTGCATTGAAATTGAAGCCTCTGCCGTAACATAATAGTTGGCGTGGCCAGCAGGAGGTAGACGTTTCTTCCCAGACATGATATTGGCCTTCGTGAACATTGTTACAGTATCTGGGTCAATGAACGTGTTGCTCCAATTTTTTTTTTGTGGTCAGAGGCATAATAGTGTGCCAATCCATGTAGCCTCTTGAACACAGCATGAGGTTTGAAAATGTGAGCTATGTATGTCACTTGCATACAGACAAAGGATAAGTGCAGGACTAGTTCTGTTTCTATTTTCTACATTTGCTCAAACTATCTCATTAATATATTCATTGGAGTATTAGCTTTCTCTCTTTGACCCTGCACACAAAGACACTGTGTCTGCTTACTGTCTGTCATTCGCAGCTACGTGAGACAGGTAATTCCGCTGAATCTACATCTGGGCAGCCAGTGAAGGCTTTAGACTCTTGACTAAAAGTAACAAAGCTGAAGCAAAACGTGTTTTTCTAGCAAACAAAAGCTTTGATGAAAGAGAAAGTAGTGGTGAAGGGGAGTGGCTTCCTTACAAATGCCTCCTGACATAAAACACAAGGACCAGGCTTTATACTCTAGTCCAATATAATGAGAAAAACAAGTATGGCAGAGATAGAAACAGTGGGCAAAATCGAAGAGGAGTATTGCACAATAAACAGCCGGGGTAACACTGCAAACAGAGCTTTCTTTGTAGAGTCAGGATCTGTGAAAGAGATATGGAGTTGTTTGCTCTACCAACCAAAAAAGACTGCCCCACAGAAGAAAAATGGGACTGAAATCCACAAATCAGTCTCTAGTAAAGTAAACAATTCACTCTGTTGTGCTGATGTATCATCTTCTAGGTGCAAGCTGGCATTTTCTCTTCCACAGCGGTTCTAGTGTTTCACTTGTGAAAAATAACACTTGCCTAGTTATATGGAGGCGTATATGCAGAATGTCAGGTCAATACAGCTATTTATACGTGGCCTCATTACAGAGTGGGGTCATCTTATGCACTTTCTGGGTGTTCTTCACATAAAATAAAACACATCATCACCAGTGCACCAGGCACGCCACATCACAATTACTAAAAATGATTCCAGCTCCCTTTCATGTCATGACCAACTGCAAACACAGAAGGATTGTATAAATAAATCTTTTCTCTGTGGACAATTGTTTAAATGGGAGCACACACACATCTGTTTTAAACCTCAGCAAAACGGAGTCATGGATGGAGGGGCCCAGGTGTGATCTAGAACCAAATAACCTATTAACACCTCTTAACATTTGAAGGAGCAGTGTGAAGCAGCAATAGAATTTGAAATCTATCTCAATCACTGTGGGTCACAATAGACAGAGAAATTTGTTTTTTTGCTAAATGTAGTTAAATGCAAACCTGTGTGACGCAAAATAATAATGTATATTTACCCTAAATAACATGGCCTAACTACACTGTCAGCATCTTTGTTGTTAGAAGCAGTCTTGTTTTAAACAGCATTCACCAAGTCTATGTTACTATGAGCAGTCCAAACACTTCACTGTCCACCACCACCAAAAGCAGTCTGGGTTGAGCAATCTAATTATATGCCAAGGACAAATAACCCCCACACACTCATGAGAGGCATGACAAAGGTTCACCTTAACAACTGCTCAATGTCAGAAGCAGACCATTAGGTGCCAATCGCAAAGGCCAGGGCCTGGAGCTGATAAGAGAGATATGAAGAGAGGTGATGAGGAGCCAGCAGGGCAATGTCAACTCTCTATAAAATACTTTATCTACATTTAGGCAATGCACATGTCCCTGTCTGCCTCTAAATATGGAGGAACAACTTAGAAATTTAGAACCTAAAAAGGTCAGACATAAATAAAATACACCCTGTCCTGTCAGACCACTCAGCAGGCTCAGGAAGCACACCCACAACTTAGTCACAGATGGCTGCACTTGGTGTAATACGCTAACATTATTATGATTATCTCTTATTATTGCACTTACAATATAATCTTCTGACTCCAGTGGAACTGGTGTACCACTACCATTGCCACATTAATTCTACCTTAATTTTATTATGTTGTAAGTAAACCAGAAGTAACTTTCCAAAATCATATAGTGCCAAGATTCAGTTTGTTGTAGTGACAATCTATACCATGGTGTAGGAAAAAAAACATGGTGACAGGAGATAATAATATAATGTATGCAGGCTGATAAGAACAAAGAATAAAACAAATTCATCTGCAACCCACAAGTGATGCTTTAGCTGACAACTGGAGCGGAGCCTTCATTACAACATATTGATCAGTGAAAACAAAGACCCTGTATTCATTGATCCTCTCACAGAAAAAAGACAGGGTGGGGACAATGAATTGCTCTTACGAACAAACTAGCTAAAACTGCTTCCTTAGTTTGAAAAAAAGGGTGATAGCTGGAGTTGGACCAAAAGAGAAGAAAGGCCATGGAGTTCCACTTGATGTCCCAAATAGACTAAGACAATATGCGCAACAGCCACTGTACTAACATTTCAGTGTCTTGTGTTTCTCATCTGTGGCATGACAGCTGGTCTCTGCTTATGAATTGTTTCTTGAACATGTGTTTGAATATTAAGAAAGTCATGGTTAACTATTGAATTATTTAACATTTGCACAGACATCAAATCAGACCTCATCTACTTCAAATACAAAGTTCCCCACAGTGGACAATATTTTCTGACTGTAGGCTTTGGCAAACACTAGCAAATTCTAAGTTATGCTTAGGAGTCAACCAAAATGGGTCTTTCAAAACCTGATCTTTAGTTGTAATTCTTTCTCCTTTTGTTAAAATACAATATAATTTTAAGTGTTTGAGAAAAACAGGAACAGTTACACTCTGTACTGTCCCTGAATGCCTCAATGGCACAGCTGCTGTGAGGTCACTCATGCTATGTGGTGTACTTCTGTGCATGGGTATGGGCAGTTACAACAAAGGCAGATGAAACAGATAATATCCAGGAGAATGTATATAGTTTCCAAGCATTATGGTCTCAGTGAGCTGTTGCTAAATTGCCTGGTACTTCCAGGAGAAAGGTTGCTTTGATAAACTATTTAACTGGCTTTTTACTCACTTTAATTGTGCATACAAGTTAAGTGTAATGGTGTACTGTTGTAAACTAGTAAAGTCCTCCTCCTCCTCTGTTCTCCTGCCTGCCGTCGGCTCTGTGTGGAAGAACTGAGCCCAGCCCTCAGTCACAGAGGGAAGAGACACAGGCAGACAGGGAGAGGATGCAGCAGAAACACTGTGACTGTATTTGTCGATAAAGTAATCTCACTAATTTCTCTTTTCAAATAAAAATAATAAAATGCATTCCAGTCTGTCACTTGCACTGGTGCACCAAAAAAACTTTTTACATTCATACGCAATATTAACCACTCCAACGTACGTGTAAAATCCTTGCAGCATAGTCTACTGATGTGTCTGCAGAAATGTTTATTAAGCGGCTGTAATGACCTATTAATTAATAAACCACTGGTTATAACTGCATGTTTCAATTAACAACAAACTACTGTTTATAAACGTTGAATCCCTCAATGTTCTGAAGTTTGTTCCTTATTATCCTTTGTTGATAGTTCAAGGGGTAAGGCCCTGCCCATCATGTGATGGCAATGCAATGCAGACTGCCTAAAAACCTTGGTTTGTGAAATTTGGCTTTGTGTGTTTCTCCAAACAATTAACGATAAGCTCCATAGGTCAGAACAACATAAGGTGGAGGGGCCATGCATTTGTGGCCCCCCTGGTGATGGGTCAGGACCCCTTGGCATGGTGTTCCATTCATCTAAAGCTCCCAGGAAGCCCCCACAAGCCTCATTCCCAATTTGAGAGCAGGAAAAAGGGCTGAGCATGTTGCTGAGCACTTGGCCCAGTTTACAGGAGAGGGTCGACAGGGTCGTGTCTCACCAAACACTGGGGCCTCTTAAACACATCTGAGTGGCCCCAGCTGTACCCAGGGCCATCAGAATCTTAACATAGTGCAGAGAACTAGAACAACAAAAAACTTAATCAGTGCAAAATGTTGGATTTCACAAATTTAGTGTTTTTCTTGTCAAAAGGTTTTCCTTAAACAAACAACAGTAAGAAGTAATTGTACTTAATTACAGCTCAACTAAAAACTGAAATATATTTAGTCCAAAAGAGCTTTCCAGTTCATGTTCCCATTTCTGACATTGACATTAATTGTTTCAATCATGTTATTAAACTGGTCAACTGTAAATCCCTTCCTCCAACTCATTTATGGAGGCAGCTCAGCCTATTGACACACTCACATTCAAAGTATGTGAACCAAGGCAAAAGCTGACTATAAACACTTTTTTCGTCACCCGAGCTTGCATATCTGTCAAAAAAGAAGTAAAACACAGGGCAGTGGGTGGAGGAAAGAATAATGAAAGCAGAATAGGGTAGGGAAGGCAGAACAGCAGCATAAGAGAGTGTATTAAGCTCAATTAGGCTTTTGGGCTTTTCATTAACCCAGTTTTTATGGAGGGAAACCTCTGCTGAATAATGCTCTGACTGACTCACTTTGCAACCCTGCTTCAGAGGCCTCATCTGGAAGAAACTGCACAATGTGTGTCAGCTCTCTAAAGCCACCAGAATTCCATTAGACACCTCGGAGTAAACCACCCGCAGACAGCCTACCTGAAATTAAATGCAATTTACACTAAGCAAGATAAGTGAAAACGATGCCAAATAGTTAAAGACTTTAGCTGCTTTCATCTCTATGTCTCTTAATAAATAACTATGTGTGGTTGTTTCTCTTCACTTGGAAGCGACTAAGTAAATGTTCTACGGTAAAGGCAAGGTCACAGGGGCCCCAGAGGGTAAACTTTTTAAACCTGGTTTTACATCTGCATACACTGAGCATAACTTCCCTTTTCAGGCTCATTGGAGAGGAGTTCTCACAGAAAAACAGCTGTCCTTGCTGTTTTTTTTTCTCTGAGCTGCTGTGTCAAGTAACTTTGAAGACATGAATTTTAACAAATCTACAGAAAATCAATGAGATATCACTTGGCTAGCTAACAAGAATGTGATTAAATCTTACAATCAAATAGCTAAGTAACATATTTGCTACAATTGCCATTATCACATCCACAGGAAGTCTTTAAATTAGCACATACAATGTCAGTTGTTTACACATGAACTGTCACCATTTCCAGGTTTTTCATGTCCCAGGATGTGTATTCTTGTAATCAATAGCACAGAAGTGACTGCAATTAGATAGGACAAAGATATCTAACAGCTCACTCACAATGCATCGTGTAGATATTTGAGGTCAAAAGCAATACAATATGAGAGTCAGAGTCATATTACTGACACCTTACACAATGTTCCAACAGCATTACACCAATACTCAAACAGATCCTATTTCAAACGAGCAAACACACAAAATTTCTTCAGGAGAACCTTATGCATACTGGAATTAGCAGCTTTATTTATGAACAAGACCCAGTCATTGGAGTTCCATTCATTACTTAAGAGCACAATTGACAAAGTTAATGAAATGCAAGAGAACATAAAGCATTAGCCTTAGTTGCTGCATGCGACTTAAGAAGCATCAATTTGAAAAAAGAAAAAAAACTCAGGACCTGGTTAAAAACAATATTCTAAATCAGCATGGTGAAAGCAAAGCTGAAAAACTTTGGGCAAACTCTTCACACTGTGGGGCCTTTGTCTTTCAAAACATGCCACAGGAGCTATTCATTAGAGAAAGCAGTTTCATTAACACCATCCCACGCTGCTGAGCTCTGCTGCATTACAATGACACAGGAGTGCCCCTCGCTGTCAAGGAAATCTCCACAGAGCAACAGCTCACTGGGGGAGGGGAAGGGAGAAAAAAAGAGGAGAGGGGGAAGGCAGAGGGCAAACAAAAGGGAACCTGATTACCCCTGGTCACGGCTCATCCACAAGCCAACAGAGGGAAATCCATCACCTGCAGGATCAAACAGAAAGTTGTGCACAAGGTAAAGCCCAGTGAAAGCTGTACCCACCCATCTAAGCACTCTCTTCCCTCTCTTTCTTCTTCCCTCGTCATTGCTATCTCCCCTCCACCTCTCTGACTCACATCAACAGCAGTGTGCAAGTTTTAGGCACACAGTGTGAAATCCAACACAAGTGAGAATATGTTGGGTCCAAATGACCTCCAGGTTCTTACCTCTCTAACAGCACATTGTTGATATATTGCAATTTTTATTACCGTCTGCAGGCCTCCATACCGTTTCACGGTATCTGCATCCTCATTTTGCCAATATTAAACTCCAAAGAGGCAGTATTGGTCATGCCTGCTGCAATGCATTAGACTACAGAA
The DNA here is from genome assembly GCA_900302695.1 of Helostoma temminkii. NCBI lineage: Eukaryota > Metazoa > Chordata > Actinopteri > Anabantiformes > Helostomatidae > Helostoma > Helostoma temminkii. The sequence continues at coordinate 26,168 of OMLM01014724.1, read as the reverse complement.
AAAACACTGTTTTCACTCTTTTGTATGCAGCAGGTTATATTACAAATCACACTACAGTTGGGTTACTGACATAAGGACTACCACTATAACTATTTTCAAAGATACTTAAATTGCTATTATTACTGCTATTGACTGGGCTTAGCAGAGCTACACTGCAATTGGAGACACTGTAAGATTCTTGCATGAACCTTTTGGCATGTAACTTTTTAAAGTTATAGTATTTACTGCCTATGGCTTAAATCTATACTGAAGCCATGTTAACTTATACAAAGGCAAACTAATGTCATACAACAATGGAAATATTCCAACAAATCAGCCGAAGGCATGGGAGATGATATCCAGGATGTTTGCTTTATTAATGTTAAATAAGCATTCAAATCTTTGCATAATTGATTTTTATTCACTGCAACAAGAAGCGTCCCCAATGTAATCAACTAAGTTTCCCTACTTTTAATAATCATATTCTTCTCAACAAAATGCAAAATGAGAAACAGACGCAATATGCTTATATTTTTGCCTGCTTTGAAAAAAAACTCATGTAAGCAATAAGGACAGGAGCTATAGAAAGTTGAACCACATTTGAACTCGTTTACAAGGGAAACTACAAGACTTGCAATACCACACAGCTACACCGAAGCTAATTGTTTAAATATGTCAAGCTTGTTCTGAGCCTCCCCGAAATGTAACACATGGAGGAAAGCACACACAACTCATGCGCATACCGACACATACACACAATCGAAAACCCAAGAAACATCCACCACTCTAGGTGGAACAGCACTAGCGATATTTCACACTCACCGCTGAAAAGGGGCTGTCCTTCCTCTGTGGTATCTGGCACTTCAACCTTGTATACATCTTCAGTGAAACCTGGGATGCATGGTGGGGTGCCCCTGCCCTCTGCTGCGATCTGTGATGGGGGGGGGGCAAAAATGAGTCATAAATCAACCTTCAAAATGCACTCTAAAATCCTCTTGGTCACGTTCTGAAGTCCCCACAGTTGTACAAAAGCATCTGTTGTTTTTATAGCAGGGACCGCAATTAGGATAATGAGGCCAAAAGGGTTAAGCATTAGCCAAAAAGCATGGCTAGGCAAGAACAAGCCTCATTTGTCCCCCTGGAGGGGCCCAGACACAGGGTAGGGGTTATAACCAACATTCTCTGTCTGCCCCCCTTATCAACACACTACTGTGGCCAAACACTCCACTTTGAAGTACAGGAACAAGGGAATAAAAAGTAAATGCTAACGATGCACTGTTGTGGGAATAAACATTAATGTGTGAATGTCTGAATAAACAAGAAATAACACCTGAAGAAACTGCAAAGACGTGACTGTGATCGATATAGCATTTTTTTCTCCTTCTTTGTAAAAGTAACTATTCTTAGAGCGTCGATAGAAAAGATTTAGGGAATAATGGGCAAAATCTGTGAATCGCTGGAGCTTGTGTTTCCTTATAGTGTGAATCCTGCAAGCAAGTCAGAAATCACATAGCATGACTGAAGAACATGCTCTGGTGTCCAGGCATGTCCAAATGCTCCATCACACAACCTCGGCATTGATTCAGCTCCTAGGAGCAGAGGCCTGGCCCGATTTCTTTGCATGCACTCTCAAAAGAATGTAAAACGAGAGGAGTCCTGCTGAAAAAGAGCATTGTGGGTATCCGTGCCACTTGCCATTCTTAATCAGAGGAATTTAAATGGAAAACGCTTGCAGAGAGGGGGGGAGGAGGAGCAGAGCAGGAATTTTAGCACATTAAAACGTCCGCAACAAGACGTACAATACTGTGGTTTTAAGTGTACAGACGCTATAGTCTTTCTAGAGGCAAAACTGATTTCTTTAAACGTGTGGTTGTGTTACTTTAACACTATGTTCTCCGTCGACCAGAGAACAAAATTATCAAGTAGCCTCAGAGTGAAGAACTAAATTATTTCCACAAAAGCTCTCGTTACACCGACAGGTTGACTCCTCAGGCGTAGACATCGATAATTATCCCAGAACCGCTACATGCACTTGTACACACTATACAACCTGCCACACAATCATTTACAGTAGGCTACTTTTCATTGTTGCTCGTAAGAGCTTTTATTTCGCCGGGGGACAGGGACACGCTGCAGCAATCTACATAAATATTAAACCTAAATATAAAACTGAAAACTGGGTTATTGTGGGCCCGTATAAGCATATATGTGAACTCAAATAAATAAATAAATAAGGACGCATCATTATATTTTTAAAGAGTGAAATGTATCAAATGTGCGTAGTTTTTTTCCTAACCATTTCATGAGCATACAGTTGAAAGGACCGTTAGCTAGTAATTACAGCCCATGCTAGACCTACTTTACCGTTAATTTTTGGTTGGGTTTTCACTCAGCACGCCATGTAAAGTGCCTGCGGGCAGGAGAACAGCTCGACCGGGCTCCTAACTCCACCAGCAGCACCGCCACAAAGCAACAAACACCTAAACTGTCCGGTGTAACTCCGAAAAGCTCTGAATTGACATTACCTGCAGTCCTGCCAAGACGGCCAGCAGGAGCACACCGCTGCCCTCGTGTAGTGAGTACATCGGTACGCTTTCGACTGGTTAATTTCCCCCTGCGGAATCCGTGTAAAAAAAAAAGAAAGAAAGAAAAAGAAAAACGCAATATCCCTTCAACTCAAGTGTTGCCGCGATGAAGAGCGTCCCTCTACGACAAAGGCAGGAGCGGTGGCGGCGGCAGCAGCATGTAGCAGCCTCGGTCTCTGTCTGCCTGCTCTGAGCACTGCCTGGTACTGAGGCTGCTGCTCCCTCCCATCCAGTCCTACACAAAAACAAAAAGAGCCCAGGCCACTAGTACAAACCGCCCATCTCACTGTCTCTCCCTACTGGTGACACGGACAACTTCACTGATGGGACGGAGCGGGGGTCTACTGTAAGTTAACCACCACCACAAATGACAGAGCAGGCAATTATTCACACATAATAATAATGTTTATTCACAGTGTGGGTTGGTGGCGTTATCTTACCTATATATAGGCTATTGTTATATATTATGTTCCTCGTAATGACTTTGTCTTTGAGGTGTTCACAATATGCTGTACAATGTGGCCATGGTATATTCTCATACACTTTTGATCCAATTTATTTTCTTGTCAACTTAGAAAAAACATAAGTAAACATAAAAACAGTTGCATTGCTTCAATATCGAGATTGAAACAATCAAATGGTTTATATCAGACTATTATTCTCAAACATAGGCTACTGTATAGGCTGCTGCTGAGCTTTATTTCCAGTCAAAATGAAATAGTTTCCACTGCTGCTTCCTCACTCTCAAAGAAAATCACTTATTATGGGAGATTTCAACACCCTACAGAAGTTTTCACCATCTGAGGTCACGACTTATTTTCTTTATACATGGTTTCACTGTATATGTTTATATAATATTTACGCAGCACTGACAAATAAATATAAAAACTGATTTCGAAATAAAAAGAAGAACGTTTTATCAGTTATTAAAGAAGACAGCTATCTTACATACATCTTATCAAAATGCTGCATGGTAGTTTATTTACACTAAGACCTTAAGTATGATTTTTTAAAGTTAGCTAGCTTTGATGTTATCAAATGGCTTTGTGTTTTTTTTATCAGATTATAATACACTGGGCCATATGAATATATTGTTTTACATTTCAGTTGTATCAGGGCCTGCATCTTCTGAGAGAAATGGTTGTTGAATGTCACGGGCACCAGTGTCTCAGCCTGCATAAAGAGTAGCCCAGACTCTATTGATCATTAGGTGGGAAATTTTGATCACATTGCCCTTAGATAATTGCTGCTTACTGCACATTTGCTCTTAAGGATTATAAATTGTCAATATGTGGACTAAATCTCTGTATGTGAGTGTGTCTTTCCTTCTCTCATACACACACATGCACACACAGCCTCTCTTGTCATTGTCTAATAAGCTTGCTGTTTGGCAAATGACTTGATCGCTAAGGAATTTAGAATTTTGTATTCTTTAATTTATCTTTACTTAAGCCTGGGATTTATAAGTAAAGCTCTTTTTATGTTCCACTAAAATATGCAATGAATAATTCCCTTGCATTATCTTCTCATGTGATACAGCCTGATGAAGGTTAAATTACCTCAGTTGTGCTGCTGACACCTAATTAACTATCAAGAGATGGCTCCATGGAATGGTTAATTGATTGCATCTGTGACACAAAGATATTCCATTTTGGTAGACCAGAAAAATTGTGTTCCATCTTCGAATAATAAACAAGGGCTGACTTTTGGTTCACACCCTCCTGGGCAATCTGTTGTTTTCCGAGTTATTGGCATTTTGAGGTGCAGGTGGGTTTGTGATGGAAGCAATGCTGCACCCTCTTCCTACAAATCAAACCATCTTGAGAGTGTGTTGTAATCTGAAGCAAACAGTAAGCACTATCACATCGCACTTACGGTCTGCACCCATTCACAGGAAGATAGCATTAAAGATATAAGTGTTTGCTTCTTATAATGACAGAAATTCCAGCCAAGATATTTTAAAAATGTGTTATGATGATGGTTTGCAACAATTTGAGAAATATAATACAATAACCTATTTTTTTTTTTACCAAAAGCAGTCAGATTCAGTGTTCTGCTGTGGCAGAACTGGACAAGAGATCAAACTGAATGACCTGTTGATAATTGATATCACATTTTGTACAAATTGTTAAATTTATGTAATCTAATCTAATTGAGAGTGGGATCAAAATGCTCCATCTCTTTGATTAATGCAGAGGCGGTTATCTTTCATCAGTACTTGTCTAGGCAGGGAGGGGAGGAGGCGTTAGATGGAATCCAATTTGGACTTGGTGCATTCAATCACACAATATCATGTTGCATGATTCATAAGACCAATCTGAGACCCCCGAGAACTCTGTGTGCGGCATATACCTGAATGTGGCATGGTTTAAAATGTGCAATCAGAGGTGAAATCAGTGGTCACTGTGCAGTCCGTGGTTAATATATTCTCAGGTTTACCCTGTCTCTGTGTAGACGGATAATGTTTTCAGGCATGTGTGAGGCAGCTGCATGATACATGTTGGTTGTGGTGCTGACACTGCTCTTGACTCTTATAAGCGGAGGTGTCCGAGGGCTGGCAGCCTGCAGGAGCCCTCGATGCCACATCTTTTACTCTGCACAATTGGATGCAGGGTGGAGCATTGCAGCACGGTGGCCTTGATGGCGCTGGAAGAAAAATGGACGAGGTCAGCAGTACTTTCACATCCGCGGCACTTCTTCATGCTGACTTTGTGTTGATACAGGAATATCATCCCGTTCAACCTCTGCTCCTATACTGTAATGCGGAGCTCAGTCATTTCTACTCAGACTCAAATATACACAGCAATATTCAGCGACACACATACACACAGCATATTTTTCTCAAATCTATTGTCGGCTCATGTAAATTGACACAGACACAGATGCTGTGTTTTGTAGGGACACTGAGCCTCAAAATTCGATCAAAGGAAAAAAAAATTTGGTAAAAACACACATATTTGACCCCTCTCAACAGTTGGCTAATTACCTTGTCATTAGCAGTCCCGTTCATGTCAAAGGTTGCTTTAGAACAAATTAGTGAGTGGAAAGGAGCAGCCTAGTCTTCAAAGCCATTATCAATTCCAATCAAGCTTCATTGTGATACATTCAATAAAGGATCTCAAAGGACCACTGTAATGCTCTGATTATTCTCCTCTCATGGCAAATTGGCTCATTCAGTCTTTCTTATCATTTGAACAATGGATCCAAATAGAGTCATGCTTATACCAGGGTGCACATACTTACACAGATGTCCAAACGCATGGTGTCTTTCTACACAGTGTGCAATGTGTAAATCTTACGTGGTTGCTTTCAATTACTTTTCACTTTCACACTTATTTTACAGCAAGGCCACGACAAGTCGTCTTCCATGAAAAATATTGCATGATTACTCTAGTGAATATTTGTAACCTTGAATGGAATCTGGTTTTACTGTATTGTATCTAAAGTGACAGAATATTTTTGCAAAGTATTTTGTCTGTGATTTCTTGTAAAAAGACATGTCAGTAAAGCACTTGGTGTTGCCCCCCTGTCGACAAACAAAGGCAAAATCCTGCTTTGCAAACTCTGGTAGCATTTCTACTGAGTCACAGGGCCCATACAAGTGTGTGTCTGGCCCAATTTAGGAATTGTAGTTTTTGCTGGGGGGCACATCTGCCTGCTGTGTTCTGGTGAGGAGCACAGACCTAATAGTGATTGATTGCCTGATTAAGGCAATTTGTGTTGAACTCCAGAGCAACCCAAGGAGAGAAGAAAGCATCTCTAGTTAGTGATGCGATAAAAGTGTTGCTATTGATTTGTGATGGCAAATCTGTGCAAAAAAGCAGTTGTCTCAATTATTTATTGTTCACTTGTTTTTCAGTATTTTCTTTCTACATTAGTAAGGTATTTTGTATGTAACTTGTTTGTAGTTTATTTCAAAGTGTGTAAGTAATTAATTTTTTTTGAACAAAAACAGTGTGTCATAGGATTTTCAGCTTGAACAGGGCAACCATATATATAGAGTTACACAAAAGGAACAACCATGCTAACAGCTCTGAGCTCAGATACAGTGGGATTTTGAGCTAAATGTTAATGTTAGCATGCTGACATGCTCAAAATAACACTCTGAAGTTTAGCAGGCATAATGTTTTCCATATTCACCATCATGGCCTGTTAGCATGAACATACTTGGCAATATGTACCAAACATAAAGTGTGCTGATGAACATTACATTTCATCAGCATTTGGCCAGGAATCAAAGTAGTGGTGATGATGATGATGATGATGTTACAAGAAGAGGAATCACCAAAGATATTTTTACACATTGTTTGGGGATCATGAATGTCTGTAGAAGCTTTCATAACCAATTTGTTAAAGACTGACTGACAAACCAATATGTCCTTAAATTATCACTGACACAGACATGAACAATTTCTGTTGCTCTCTTGAGCACTCAGTGAGAAAATAATACATGTCGGTGGTTTCCAGACAAACCTTCGGGACAAAACCCAAAAGTTTTGTTTTAATAAATAGCTTTGTCTTTTCTACATAACAGATCAGTTAGTCAAGCGCTCATATGTACATATTCTATAAGCTTTTTATTTTCCCATTAAACAGACATGTGTTTTGAATCACTGCACAGTCACATACCCCATGTTATATCAAAAGTGTGGGCCACATGACAAACCCCTCTCATGCAGGGAGATCGCCATTTTCAAATGATGCATCACAGTTTTTTCATTTTGCTGTTATTCTTAGCATGGACAAAATCATCACAATAATCATCACAACTTTCAGTATACAATAGTGTGCAACAATAGTGTTCCGAAATTGAGTATACTTGCCTGTGGGCCTCTTTGCAACCTGAGTGCCTCTTTGGTGTCTTCAGTATTTGCAGCTCCAAATATATTTCCCCTTATCACTATTGATCTGTAGGAAGACAAGGTCTCTGCTCGTGACAGCCTGGCCTGTCTGATTTAGGAGTGGACCAACAGCCTGTCTGAGCACAGGGGCTGGATGGATTTATAGATATATAAGAGCTGTTGCTGCCGCTGATCCACCCCTGCCGCATTCTCTGTCTCACACAAGAATTTCTTACCAAGAGCTCAATTTTAGAGGCAGTCAGAAAATGAGACACAGTTTTGTTGTAATCACACGGGTAATGAGATTAGAGGTTACTTCAACAAATGCTTGATTTTTTTGTTATCTTAATGTTTTCAGCTGGGAGAGTTTAGTTTTTGCATTAATAGATTGCTTTCATGCAAATGGCAGAGACGCCTGATTACAAAAATGTGTTAATAATTACTGTGGGCTTAAGAAGGTGGCAAAGGGCTGGCTTGCTCCCTGAATTGGCCAGACTGCATAAATAGCTACAGTGTGTTCATTAAAAGGATTAAAATCATGATGAAAAGTATGATAAAAGGCAAGCTAGTTAATGTGCCACAATGATAAATGAAACAGAATATTAAGATGCCTTATTATTTCTTTATCAGTGTGGTATATAGCCAGTTATAAATGTCTATAATAATGCTTTACACGACAAACCAGTGAAGTCAATAAAGAACATTACTGTATACAATAGGCAATATTCTTCATTTGACACAAAATACTGTGTTTTAATGAGATTAAAATATGATCTTAATTTATGGTAACTGCTATAGTACATTTTCCAACACATTGCCTGGGGGTATTAGTATCTATTTTTTCTCTGTCAGGATTATTATCTGGTGCATAATGCTATCTCCATAGCTCATTAGCAGTCAGCAGGTTATCAAATGCTTAAGATACTGTTTTTCTTTCATTAATTCAGACAATTATGCTGCATTTCGTATGAATCTGATAATTGCTGAAAAATAACACCTGCAAAACAACAATATGGAGTTTTTAAGGTTCACTGTTTCTCCTTGCAGTGACTCTGTCTGCCTCGCAACCAGTGATAGACTTTCAACTGCTGGCTTACCTAAGAAGCCATGGATAATTCAAAAGTGGCATGCAGTTATATTTGAAGTTTTTCCCTGTGTAGCATGGACAATTGTTAAAACCAATAAGCAGACAGGATTTATACAACTTACAAGGGTATTTGCAGCCAAAACAGCAGATGTTAGTAGCAGGTTGCTCAGAGCAAAGGGTGCTTCATTTGGCTCACTCAGGAGGTAATCATGAGACATATTGCTTTTCCCCTCATCCTCCACACAGACACATGACTGCTCTCTTCCCCTGCTGGGGAATTAAGCAAGACCAGTATGAAATAGTCAGTAGGAAGGAGCAAAAAGTCTGAAGTAATGTTTTTTAAGTCTTTGTCAATGTTTGGTTATGAGAACTAAACTGTGATATCAAAACTTCTTCATTTAGTCATGGCAGAGCTTTGTTTAGTAAGAGTAAAACAGAAAGGTACATCAGTGTGACTCACACAATCCACACTTCTCCAACACACATCCCACACAATACTTTTGAATCTCCAACAAATTGTGAGTAAAGCTGTCTTCAGATACGTTTTTAGTACCAGGCTTTGCACACCTATAGAGTTCGCTTTCATGTGTCAGAATAGCAAAGATGCTTGCTTTACTCTCAGGTATTTTCACAAAAAGTCTGTGCTTTTTTTAGCTGCTCAATTTCTCTCTCACCTTTCTTGGTGTCTAATTGGGTTTCATTGATTTACTCCTCCACGATGCTGGCCTGGCCAAGTCTCTGCTGACCCTGCAAAAAAATATCAACCTGGCTGTCTAACAGGCAGTCTTCCGGCTACCTGCACACATATACACATACATACACACCCAGCATTCCCAATAAAAGCAGTGAATGATTGTGTCAGCGAGCTGGAAGTGAGTCAACCTGTCGCTCCTGTGGCCCTCACAGCAGAACCATAGATTAGTGTTGCACTAAAACTACAAAAGGTTCTGGGTAGGGGGCGTTGTAAAGGGGAAAATGTGAAGTGGGCAACTGGCGGTCATCAAGAAGCCTGGGGACACTGGGGTCACTCTTCTGTGTCTGGAGAACCATGTGTCACCTTGAGCTCTCTGGAGGAGGTGTCCGGACACAAACCTGCTGGGCCATACGGGGTGTGAAGAGAGGAAGCAGAGCTAGCTATCCAGCTTTCAATATGTGACATCTGTGGCTCAGTAGATGGGAGAAAAGTAATAACTGGAAGACAATTTGGACAGAGAGTGAAAATGTACAGAAAGTCTCTTCTTTTCAATTGTGCATACAGCATTAGAGAGGATAAGACGAAAAGGATATAATACAGACGGAGCTTTGATACCAACTGTGTCCTCATTTCCTCCTCTCGACTCCTGTCCCCCTTCTGCCATGCATTATAAAAGGCTGATTATGAGAGTGACAGCTCCTCAGGTGTGCAGTATACTAGATTTGTTATTCAGCTCACAGGCATTGCTGTCCCTCCCTTTTACCACCTGCACAGACACAGACACACACATAGACAAGCAGGAGTGCACACACACACACACACACACACACACACACACACACACACACACACACACACACACACACACACACACACACACACGCACACACGCACACACAGACACACGCACACACAGACCCACACGCACACACAGGG
>OMLM01014724.1:0-10866 GCA_900302695.1 Helostoma temminkii | reverse complement strand
CTTGACTCTTCACGCAATGATTCACTCAATTCCCAGAACTTATTCACACAGGGTCGTTAATGAAAGAAATACCTGCACACTGTAATCTCAGTGCTTTCAGTTTCTCAGCAGCTCATGTAGTAGATGCACAATTAGGCCACACGTGGTAAAACAACATAGCTGTATTCATATAAAAGTGTTAAACCTTATAAATGACTGGTTAAATGAAATACTAAAGCTAGACATTATGATCCATAACCTACAGTATCATCGTGACTGTATGGTGACAAACCTATAGGAAATCAACTAATTGTAAATTTTCCTAACACAGATGCTATGAACATCATACTGATCTGCTGTGTAGTCGGAACATGCTACGGTTGATAGGTTGTTAGTTGTTCCCCTCCCTACAGCTCTGGTAAATAGGATAATTCGGGTAAAAGTACAAATTATCTGGGGAATTTGCATCATGTTGTTGCAGCTAACATCCTTGCTTCTGATAATCACCCCCGATTTGCTAATGGACATCTATTATGGCATTTCTACTTATTTCTGCAATTATATGTGGTCTATGCATGGAGATATTTATAAAAGCACATTTGAAATGCAGACAAACTATGTCCTTCATGTACGTATTGGATGAAAATGTGTCTTGCTTGCTGCCGGACAAAAAAGAAAGCTATGAACAGGCTGCTGAAAACTGACCTTGCAATATTATAATGTTAATTTAACATCAACCACATTCATTTTTTATGTGTGCTACAAATAATTATAATAGAAAGTGAGAAATCACACAAGTGTTTGTTCTTGACTGAGAGTGCTTAACCTGTGTTGGGTGAAACTCGCCATCTGATTTTTTTTTCTGCGAGCTCTCCTAGTGAAACAAATTAAATGGCCCCATGCATGGCCTCTTTTAGCCCATAGAACTGCCCTAAGATGGAGTACTACTGTTAACTGCACAGAAACATCCAGATGATTAATTTCCAGTTTGGACTCAGACTTCCACAGTCCAGTAGCAGATAAGCAGAAAATTCAGAAAGTAGATAATTTAGTACAGAAACAATAGAGCATTTTCCATTGAACTTTGTCTAGACGAAGCACTGAAATGTCTATGATTATAGAGCAGAAGTAGAAAAAGGATATAAATAAACATGTTTCTTTTACTATTTTGAAGCTTTTATACTTATAAGAACGACATTTCAACACTATCAGACTTTGCTAATCCTTTGATTTCAATAGTTTTGGGAATACGTAATAAAACATGTTTTAAGTAATCTCAGCCAGAAAAAATAGATAGATATAATATTGATAGATTCAACACCTCACTAGCCTGACTTTGAGTTTCTACTCACGTTATGACTGAAACTGCTTTAGTGTGACTTAACTGTGGTGCTGGCATCACTTCAGTTTCACCGAGCGATATCTCTGAAGGGTTTTGCCTGTCTTCATAGTTGGAAAGGCCTTACACCCACAGTGACTCTGCTAACAGCCACGTGTTTCAGCTCAGTGTGATGACAGCAGGGGAGTGAAATAAAGATAAATAAGCAGTCAAAGTGCAGCCAGTACATTCTTCAGAAATTAGAGTGTCTCAATTGCCTCTTTTCATGTTTCAGTTTTGCATACATGCAAGCAGAAGTGGTAGAAGTACACATTTAAGTAAAAATGAAAATATTTGCCAAAAAATCCTCTACCACAAGTAGAGGTAACTTCAAGTTGAAGTACTTAAAGTTAAAGTAGGTTACATGCTCTAAAATGTTTTAAATACAAAAGTAAGTACTCCAATCTGGAAAAAAAATATTTTATGCACTACTGTGGGGTTTCTCTGACAAAAGTTCAGAGGTGAAGATTATGGTATAGAACATTTATACGATTAATGAAAATGTGGGGACAAAGATCTCTGTAGGTCTGCAGACTCTGAGACTTGTTCAGACAGCAAAGTTGGACTTGATAACCACTGAGTGTGTAATAGTTGATTATATATATTTTTCAAATATTGTATTACAGTACAGTGTGGCGTATTTTTGAAATGTAAACAGAAAATGACAGTCTACAAAACACAACTGGAGCGGAACTTTAAAATGTGCGGATTTTGTTCACGGGGGTAATAATTAATGCAACAACACCTAAAACGCGCAATAATAGCGTTGAAGGTAATGTTAGCTAGCTAACCGTAAAACACATCTTATGACTTTCCACTGACTAAATACACCAGTTAAGAGAAACTTGATACAGCAGAGTTTAAGGAATAGTTAATGGTCAAAGTGAACCAAACAAGTGAGGAAAATTACATTCAGTTTTCCTACAAAGGCACTCACAGCTTTACGCGCTGGCTGTGGTCAAGTGCAGCCCGTCCGCTCCGTCTTCCATCCCCGAAGGCCGGCTGCTCTACCCGGACCACTGCCTGGCACCGCTGGCCCTGGGTGAGCCAGTCTTCTTTTTATGTTTTCATTGCTGGAGCCTCTCCTGACACATGCTATTTAAATGCCATGCCACAAATGATCACATTTCAGCACCTATGAACATTTTCACCGTTCTCTGCAGATGTAACTTGGGGCCTAAATGAGGATCAGCAGCTGGTCTGATAGAGAGACCTTCACCACGGGAGCATAGTTATCCTGAAACTACACCGACACATCCTTCACTTATTTTATCGGTGAGTAAAGCTTTATTTGATTTTTTTCCCTCTGACATTATTGTGCTACTTCGCTGTAACTAAGATACAGGTTGGTCTCACTACAGAAAGCAGTGCATTTAATCTTTTAAATAGTCTCCTTGCTGCCTGTGTGTGTCTTTCTCTCCTGCTTTGGTGACTTGTTCCACTTTCAAGCGAGCCTAACAGAAATGCTTTGATTTAGTACATTCACTATAACCTAGACGCTGCATATGTACTGATTGATGTATCACTTACCAAGATAATCATTTGGATAATCAATTTAAGCGACCCATATACTAATTTGATTTGTAACAATCAATTAAAAATATGAAAAAATTCTAAAATATCTTTATACAACCCAATAATATTATGGAAGTAATGATGAAAAAACAGTCCAACACTAAGGCAACTGATCCACCCTGGTGTTTAGAGCTATTTTTGAACTTAAGGATTATATGAAAATACCTCACTTCTGTTCTCACACTAAACATTATCCTCATTACACTCAGAAGACAACAAAACAGCCAGAAGAAGCTAATTAACAGAGAAGTAAAGTTTGCATTTGATCCCTGGTTTTTATTTTAATGCTTCACTGGGGAGTCTAACCTCTTATTTCTCTGAGTAAAGATTATGTTTAAAATACAGTTTTCACAGACTTGGGTTAATAAAATGTCACGGTACTTGGAATGGATTAGACTTAAAAGAAATGGTCTTGCCACCCATGGATACGAGAGATATGCACCTCTACTGCCTATTGCAGTGTAGTTGTGGCTTATTCAAAGCAATAGCAAAACATTTTGATGACTAAATTTAGTTGAGTATGATTATCATCAAAGCCTTTATGATACGGGAAACAAAAAACAGACCCTGATAGTAAAAAAGGAAAAGAAAAATAAGCATCTTTTGGTGTCAAACTGTCACTGAACGGTGTTGATTAATGTGGTACAAAGATTTATGTTCTCCGACTAAAGCGTGGACGCTGCTGCTGTTGTCAAATGCAATGACAATTGGGATCTAGAGGGAGCACTCATGAAAAGCATAGTGGTGCTCACCTACTACAGGGAATGTATTCATAAGGGCTGGGCAATAAGAGATGTCACAAGAAACATTATGTTGATACCAAAATCCTAAAAAACTTGACAGTACTTGTTTTCTGTGTTGCCAAAAGTGCCAAAAGTACCGAAAGCACTCGCTTAGCAAGAAACCTTATAAGCGAAGTCGGATGTTAAATACTAAAACTAACGTTAACGCTACAAATGGCATGTGAGATGGTGCAGGTGCAGCAACAGGTCGGCCTAATTTGTGGAGCTATTTACCAAAAGCTGGTTTACAAGCGAGGCCTCACAGCTTATGAAATGTAAAAAGGAAAACCTCAAACTTAACTACTATTGAGCACATGAAAGACAGACATCCAGGTCTGGGAAAAGAATTTAAGGTCAGAGTTTCAGTTGTTAAATTTGTATCGACAACATATTGTTAACATGTTCATAACTTGAAGTGGTACCGTTAGTGTTTTTAGATTCAGTTTGTAACCGATTGCACCCCAACATGTTCTTAACTTGTCTTGTCATTCATTTCTCGTCCAGGAAATGCAGATTACAAAAACACAAATTTACTAAACTCTCTACAAGTGTAACTACTGACAAATGAATTCTGCAGTTGAAGTTAATGCTCAGTAATTTTCACCACTGGAGAAAAAAAACATAATTGTTTATTGCAACGCTGGTGACACAAATTGACAAACTGCTAGTGGACCTTAATGGTAGGTTTGTTACTTCAGCCAGCAAGTAACTTGCGTACATAACATGATAATCTGTAGCTGCTTTGAACATATTCTGTTAGTTAAGTGCAATAGCCTTGTTGAGGAAATGATACTGCTGAGCACTTGTCATTCACTGCATTTGCATGATGTGAAACTGATCACTGAAACTCATACATTACGTCATGTACAAAACTGATCTGTGCATATGTGCTTTACAGATATTTGCAGTTCCACCTCCAGTGAGGTGTGTGTCAACATGCAGGACAATCTCTTTCTATCTCAACAGATATTCTAAATAAGTATGCATATTTTCAAGACCTTATTAAATGTGTAACTCAAAAACATCCAGTTTGTACTGTACTGTGAAATGATCTTTTCAGTAATCACAGCCTTGAAATTTCTAGCAGGGAGCAGTTAAGATTTACAGGAAATATTATTGTTTATCTATCCATTTTCTGAACCACTTTGTCCCCGTAGGGGTTCGGGGGCGTGCTGGAGCCTATACCAGCGATCATCTAGGCGAGAGGCGGGGTACACCCTGGACAGGGCGCCAGTCCACTGCATTGCAATGTTATTATTATTCACATAATTAAATAAAGTTATGCTTTATAGAATTTTGTGTTTTAGCAAACTGAACTAATACTTCTGCACTAGGTCAATGCCAAATTCTTAAATCCTGAAGGTACTTGTTTTCAAAGGTCCCTAAAACACTTGCTGTCACAGAGTGGGATTTTTCTGTGGCACTGATGAACTCAGCAAATAACCTTACAAGTAGAGTCAGATGTTAAAACGCTAACAAAGGCTTGTGAGATGGTGCATTTGCATCAACTAATCACTGTGATGTTGTGGAGCTGGTGTACAAACAAGACCTCACATCTTTTGAACTGAAAGAAAGAAACACCTCAAACTTATAACTAAGCATATGAAAGACAGACATCCAGGTCTGTTAAAAGAATTCAAGGCGAGAGGCTCAGTTGTTATGTTTGTATTGACAACATATTGTTCATATCTTGAAATGGTGCCGATTGTGTTTGTGAACTGTCCCACAGCTGCAGTGCTTCGATATCAAGTGATATATAAAAAAAAAAGATAAAATAGTTTTTTTCCTATTATTACTATCCACCTAATAAGTTACATTGTACAATTACATTTCCTAAACAATACACGTTCAATCAAGACAGGTGTTCCTAGATTAAATAATAGAATATATAAATAATAGAATAAATGTTCTCACTTTTACAAAACACCAAAAAATAAAGCAGTTTTCTGTATCTTATAAAGGTAGACGTCATGCCGACCAGCAAATACTCCTTCCTGTGCGGTGTGTGTGATTTGCCTGGTAGTATTCATAATGATTAGGTGAGCTGCTAGAGCCATCTAACCATCACCGCAGTGGGCAGCTACATAAAACTTATGAAATTACAATAAATACAGAAACTATTTTGACATTGTAGCTGTTCACATATTAAAGCTGAGTTATTTCTTTTTTCAGATTGATCAGTTTGTGAATGCAAGACTTCTAAGTCACCAGCTTTGCTGAAAATTGTGCATTAGATGCTATTGTTTTCATGCTGATTGATTTAGATGATTTTACTCTGAAATGTAATATAATTAGCTCACAAGCTTTTCTGCAAATTCATTGCAGTAGTCAGGGCATTCCTCTCTGTAGGGAGACTAACTCATCGCATCATTTACCACTTATTGCACCAGTGTTGTTAAGACCACTGAAAACAGATATTATAATGGGACTACAGAAAGCCAAAGAAACTTCTTAGACTGCTGCTGCAGAATTAAGGTGGTAATTACAGAGACAAATCACTGGAGTTTATCCCAACTGTGGGAAAAGTGGAAAATCAATTTCTAAACATATTAAAAGGAAGAGTCAGTACAAGCGTTGCATATAGATAGAGGCCATGGTGTAGGAATTTACATATTTAACAGTGTTACTCTGGTAGTTTATGAATCACTGTTATGATTTTATTAGTTGTAATTGTGTAACATTTTCATATTTTGAGGTCAGTACTTTATTTGTAGTTCTTCATTTAATGAATGTATTACATTCATTAGATCATAATCAGCTTGGGCACTTTTCTCATGTTCAAATTCAAAGTACAGCTGTGAGCTTCAGATTGTTTATCAACAGAGAGCAAGTGCTGGGGGACTGGAAGGAAGCGTTCAAACATTGTGCTTGTCGGAAAGCACAAACACAACAATAGCTTAATTGAAAGAACATTTTAAAATGTTTGGTTACATTTTGAGCAATGCATAAAGCACCGAACTCAGACATACGGACAAGACTGCATGACTGCTCCCTTAAGCTAAAATTAGCATAAACTATACCTTTAAATTAATACTTGATGGTTCTCTGTGTCAGTTTGTGTGTGTCTGTAGAGACTCTTCATTCTATATTTGTGGCGGGGTTTTTTTTCTTTTTTCTCAGTCCTTTTCTTTGTCTCTTTGTTTTGTTTGCAGGATATCACAAAAAACCTGTTAACAGATTTCAGTGACTTTTTGAAAATTTTCTATTATTAAAATTAATTTGTTAGCTTGTGCAGCCTGGAGCTATGATACATGCTTTGAGTGCTTTTTCTTTATTATAGTTATTATTTCTGAATGCTCAGGACATTCCTGGACTTTCGGCAGACAGTAGGTGTGTGAGGCTGCAAAACATATTTCCAGTGCCACAGTTTGTGAAAGTGAAATCCTTGAAAACACCAGCCAATTCATGGAAGTAAATATGAACCTTTTTCTTTTATGTTTTGTAAAAAGCCTTCACCCCACTAAATCAATTCTTGTTCCAAGCTGAATAACAGTAATATATGTCCAAAAATATATGGCTAGGATCATGGCTGTGTCCGATTTTCAGAATCAACTTGGAGTCGGCTTACTTATTCTACAATTCTGTTTGTAAGCTGAAAACATCAGGGGGTATGAAAAGGATGTTGTAGTTGAGGTATACAATCCTCAAACCACTGTTCACTTTCCCAGGATGGATCTTACCAGGGCTGTTATATGGACAAAGTAGGTTTTAGCAGCATCGCATTCAGAAATAGCTGAGTGAACAGCCATCACCTGTGTTGGGAACATCAAAGAAAAACAGACACAAAAGATGAAGAATAATTTTCAGACACGACTGATTCATTTTTGTAAACTTTTACACCCTCCCATGTTATTTTGCTACCTTTGCTGCCAAGAAACAGTTTATGGCAGTACTGGTGGCACAGCTTCCATTTGTTAGTAAACTGCTAGCGGACCTGATGGCAGGTTTTGGCCAGCAAGTTACTTGTGTACATAACATGCTAACTGAGTTCACCCTGTAGCTGCTGTGAACTCTTTCTGTTACTTAAGTGGAATAGCTTTTTTTTAAAGAAATGACACTGTTAAGCACTCATCGTTCACTGTAACTGCATATGAAGTGAAACCGGATCTTGCACTAAAATAGATCAGGCATTATGAGCATCTGTGAGTTTCAGGAAAATTTCACTAAAAATAGTTTTACCAAACTGAGCACAAGCAGAAATGCAAGCAAATGCCTTAATGTTAGGTTTGTTACTTCAGCCAGCAAGTAACTTGCGTACATAACATGATAATTGTGTTTACTCTAGCTGCTGTGAACATATTCTGTTAGTTAAGTGCAATAGCTTTTTTGAGGAAATGATACTGTTGATCATTTTCATGATGTGAAGGTGGATGTTAGTTCACAGCTCGTACATTACCTGAGGTATCTCAACAGATATTCTAAATACGTATACATATTTTCAAGACCTTTATTAGTTGTGTAAGTCAGAAACGTTCAGTTTGTACATATGTGGCAAGATTATCTGTGAAATGACCTTTTCAATAAGCACAAGTCTTGAAATTTCTAGCAGGGAGCAGTTAAGATTTACAAGAAATGTTATTATTATTTACATAATTTAATACTCTGACTTATTGCAAGTACACACAGTTGTCATCGTAATTATCACTGAAAGAGCAGAATTTATTATTATTAAATGTAACTGTTAGAGCAAATTGTTTTGTGTTTTTTCATTCTTATCTATATAACTGTAGATCACTGTATGCACTGTGTACTCATGGACACTATTGATGATAAAAATGTTTAGATAGTATGGAGAGCTCTGCCAATATTTCCCTGACATTCAAGAACCACAGTTTATTGTTTGAATTATGGCACACCATCAACAAGTACCTCACTAAAATTCAGATATGGTGAAATGCTGTTATGTTTTTATGGGGATTTAGATTGAGCTGTTTGGAGATAGGTCTTCCTATTCATCTATCCTGTCACCACTGAGCTCTTCAGCTGTATTACAGCATTGATGCACTGTGACAGTCTTAAGCTATTTTTATCTATTTTTCCATCCAATTGAGAAATTACAGCTGATATACTGTAAAAGGAAAAAAAAAAAAAAAGTCATGGATTTCCAACCGATACCAAACTGAACTTGATACAGCTCATAACACCATCTAAGCTTGTGTATTGAGTTTTGTCCCTTTGTGACCTGTAGATCAAAGTAATGGACTGTCGCAGGCTGTGCACTCCAAACCAAAGAGGCTCGAGCTACTGAGCAGTTTAATGGTTTTGGGCAGGTTCTTAATTACAAGACAGTTTTCCCTGGGCGACTCTTCTCTTGTGGCAGTGCAAGGCAATTGTACATTTTCACCTGATCAATACAACAAAGATGTTTAATAGAAAGTACATGAACTTGCTCCATCAAATCCATTAAGACAAAATTATTGGTCCCTGCAGCTATGAAATACCTTAGCCTAATATGATATAAGTTTAATAACGCACGTAACAAAACTGTTAAAAAATATATGCATCATCTTCTTTTTTTTAGTGCCTACTGTGCCTGCTAATTCAGTTACATTAAGGGCTGAGTGTTGTTGCACTGCAGAGTGCAGTCTGTGTATCCTCAACAAGCTGCTCTTGAAGGTCTATCCTTTTTCTCTCTTTTGTTGTGGGCATCTTGCACGAATGCTCTGATAATGGTTTGATGACTTTTTGTTCCAACAAGTTCAGCAGGTCAGATGTGTCATCCATTTTACTTTGCTCACAGTTGGTATTGATCTCTCCTAAGTGTAGCTTCTTTTTCTCTCTCAGGGATTTCTGTAGCAGTGAGAGAAAATACTCCTTTCCTTACTTATCTGCTCCACACTCACCACACATCGTACATCCAGGCAGCCTGGAAACATTGATATGGCACAGCACAATGGTGAAAAGCAGATGCATTGCAAGTAAATATTTTTGCAGCATGGCACTGCAGTGAATTAGCATTGGCTGTCACAGGCAAAATGCTGAAAAGCACTGAGTTTACAAAAGGATATCTTCTTTATCCAGCTTTCTATTTTGGATCTGGACTACAGTCATTCAGACAGAGTTACAAGATCCTTCAATGACAGCTTTCTTAGATTTATTAGTTGTTAAAATATTAGTAGCAGCAGCAGTAGCTGTAATAATAAACTCACTGTATTTGTTGTGCTTATATTTACTGTACTGCCAAAGCTTGTTATTAAATGCTCCTGTATCTGCTGCTTAAAACCATTTATATACATGTATGGTTTTTCATCCAGCGTGCTAAGCAAAACAATCTTTAATCACTGCATATGCCATGTTTTGAGGTCTCTTTTAAATCTACTCTCACACTTAGAGAGCACATTTTTCCACAACAGAGTGAATAATGTAGTTTTTAAGTGGGGTTGCTCTAAAATCAAAGAGTGAGCTTGTCACAAGTGCTGAAGTGCCGTCTGTGACCATGTTAGAACTGCTTTTTGTCAAGCCAGTGCAGTGTGCTGAAAAATCATTTTTGCAAGCATTTCATCAGCCATGCATAATTTTTCTTTGATACACATGGTCGGCTACAGTGAGTAATGTTACCTTAGTTTAATGTGGGATCAGTCAGTGAGTGATGATTTTTTTTTTTTTTTTTCTATTTTGCTTACAGATTTCTTGTTGTAATATGTTGCTTTTATGTTTTTTATATTATGTCCTCCAGGCTTATTGAAACATTCTTTTCACTGATATATGTGTACAGATATAAATTCCTACATT
The DNA here is from genome assembly GCA_900302695.1 of Helostoma temminkii. NCBI lineage: Eukaryota > Metazoa > Chordata > Actinopteri > Anabantiformes > Helostomatidae > Helostoma > Helostoma temminkii. The sequence continues at coordinate 420 of OMLM01014724.1, read as the reverse complement.
TTCAGTAATGCAGGGAATAAAGTTACGTTGCTGTCGCCGTTCTCAAAGGTGAGCAAGTTGCGACAGTCCGCTCACTGTATGACTTTGAGAAGTTCTACAAGACCGCATCCAGTCATGCTCTGGACTAAGCTGGACGTGAACAATTTGAGTCAGACAGAGATATCATCCATCAGCCACTTCACCAGGGTCTAATGGCTTGCCGCAGACAGGCATGTTTGACTGCGTTTGATGTGTGCATACCACATACCCACCTACTCTTTTTCTGTCAGAATATCAGCAGGCAGCACAGTGTCAGGGCTCACAAATGGATTTTCTAATCCACTTGTTTGCTGGAAGTTCTTTCTACCCCCAGTTTTGAAGCCCAAGCCAAAAATGTACTTAAACACAAGCGTTCCCTTAGACTGCCGCCTGCCTCCCGCC
>OMLM01014723.1:3539-14408 GCA_900302695.1 Helostoma temminkii | reverse complement strand
TAAAAAGCAGGGGCCCTCCCACATTCCTACCAGAAATCCTGGAAATATTTAAAATCATATCCCTGTGATACCTTTGTAAAAAGTCCATAACCCAAGGTTTAGCATTAAGAATGCTAATTAATGTTACTAATTTTATTTCTTGCCATACTGTATAAGCTGCACATAAGGATTTTAAGATTATAGAGTATAAATATATAAAAATGAAGTACTAGATCATGTCTATTTGCATGGTTTGACTGTATTGTGTTTGAATCATAGCAATGCTTTGATGAATTATTATGCCTCCTATATGTATGCATCCCGCTGCACAGGAGGAATTACAGTAAAAGTGACTTCTGAGCACTTGAACGATATTTTAAAGACATGACTATACTGATGGATGTGTAGGTGGTAAATGTATTGTATTGTATTGTCCTTCTACTCACTGTCCTCTGTTCTTGTGCTGCAAAATGTACATACAAAGAGTGAAAGTGTTCACTTTTTATATATATTTGTACATGCAGACCAAGGAGTGGAATTAAAACTTTTTACCACATGTGAATGGCTTTGTTTTTTCTTTTCTTTGTATATTTGTCATTGCACTTAATAAGAATTTAACAACACTGAGTACCTTTGTAAAACTTCCAAGATATTTGCTCTCCGTTCTGTACTATCTGGTGAAATCAGAGAATCCAGTTTTTAAAAAAGCAGTTTGTGCAATTGTGTAAGATAAAGGAAATTTTAACAAAGCAAGAGCTTTCATTTGTGATAAATACAACCTGAACATCGGAAGAGCACTAGAAATAATGTTAGAGCTCATGTTATTTGCATTTTGTGGCTAAATCTAGTATTGAGTTTTGAGAATTTGTATTTATGTCTGTTCCAGAGACATTCAGCTTTATTTAAACTCCTGGTGTAAATCCATATCCTTCCAACCTGACTACTTCCAATTGAATAAAAAATAACATTTTTAGCTAAAAAATATTTTACTCACTGAAAATAATATAAATGAATAGCTCCAACAAACTGGCACTGAATGTATGATACTATAATCTGAAACACTGAAAGAAACCTAATGCTAAGTTTTCGACTGTAACACTAATCAAGAATTGTTTTGTCACTTCAAACTGATGCAATTTTAGTTATATTTTAAATATCATGATATCTAGTGTACATAATGATGTCTTTAAATATATATTTAGTCTTACTGGATAAGTATATAAGCACTTCCTGATTAACTTTGTCATTACATGCACCCCTTTCATCTTGCAGTGTAACACATTTGGTGGTGCCTCTCTGCATCAAACTGCCACAGACTGGTTTTGGTCCTGTTTGACCTTGTTTTACCTTCAGGACACAAATGACTACACCCAGAAAGTGTGTGTGTGTGTGTGTGTGTGTGTGCTGGGGGTAGGGTCAGAGATAAAGCTTCCGTGTATCTCCTTGTGGGTGTATGTACTTGTGTGATGGGGAGGGGATGGGTAGTATTCTGTCTCTATTGAGCAACATGCTTCCACCGAGGGCCATTAAAGCCCTTTGTGCTGGTGGACAGAAGGAGGAAGGCAGCCATTGGCCCCCAGTTGAAGATGTGGGTGGGTGGAGGGTCTGTGTAGGTGGGTGTCAATGGCAGAGCCGTTAGGAAGAAAATCAAAAAGCCATCAGACCTGTTTGTGGGAGACGATTGTGCTGCTCAACAGGAGGGGCAGTATTTAGATTCCAAGGTTATAACTTGATCACTGACTGAGATTTATACCCATCTTGTTTGAGGTTCATCTGTCATTATTTGAAAATCATTACAGTCATGCAACCAAATGACATTGAGCTGTGTTCTGACAAAGACTGCTTACAAATTACAGTCAATATAACTTGTTCCACAGAAAGTATTTGATAGTTAAAAGGGGATTTATTATAAATAGAACTTCTTAGAAGTGTGTATTTAGCAACCACATGAACCGCTGAGAAACTGATGTCTTGAGCTTACACGTCCAGATAAACCGATGTGTCATTTTTACAAGTCATTTTTACAAGTCATTTTTACAAGTCATTTTCACAAGTCATTTTCACAAGTATAGATAAAAGTAAAGCCAGAAATCGTCAAATAGAGGTTTACAACGTACATTATTTGGAGAAGAAAGCTTTTATAAATGTTTTATAAATTATTTGCTACAATTTCCCCTTCATCATTTTAGATATGAAAACCTTAGTGAAATGGGGGATGGGGGTTTTGAAATTGCTGGAAAAATGATCTTTATTACAAAGTCACAGCAATATTGTCAGCCTTTATTGTCAGAAAGCTATAACCTGCTTAGTGATCAGATCAGCAGCAACAACTTGTATACTTTTATCCTTTCATACAACCAAGAGGGAGAGTCCCACAATATTGAAGACAGCAACACCTCTTTATTTGGCATAACACATACGCCCAATAATGCTTTCCTTTACATGTACACAGCAAATCAAAGAAAGAAACTTGACTGATAGATTCATAATTTTAGCTAGGCTGAATTAAAGCTTTACACATTAGGGGTAGTTTTGCTAAACTGCTGACGTTGGAGCGAGTGTTTTCTTTACTGGTATGACTGGTTGTGTGCAGCACACTCACTGCTGTGTCTACAGGCTTTTATCTTTTTTACTTTCTCCTTTTCTCCCTTTGACTGAACCTCCCTGCAAGCAGTGAGCAGACTTCTGAACTGTCTTGAAGAGGCCACTTAAAAGGAACTAAAGAGAACATCTGAGACATCTGGGGGGGTTTCAACTAAATCCCTAGATACCCTCACACATCTCCTCCTCACTGTATCAAGCTATTCAACACTGACCCCCTCCCTCCTTTCTTTGGACACCCTGAGGGCTCTGTGCTCTGCTGTCCTTTTCTCTCTAAAAGTCCTCCATCTCTCTTGCTGTCTGTCTTTTGCATGACAATTATACTCCCAAGTCCATGTCCCAGGACAATACTTGTATAGTTGAAGGCTGGTGTGTTTTAAGCTATTGACCAGGCCCTTGTGGTCTCTGCAAGGTTCCCTGGCGGTTCTGGACCTACAAGGCTGTGTATCTAGGAGGACAGCAAGAGTGATAATTTACTGGTTATGATGTGTCATGAGATGATTCATCAGGTTGAGAAAATAAAACTTGCCTAATGATAACTCCCAGCCTGCAACCTGAAATTTCTATATTTCATATCAGACATTTACATTATAATATCTTCTGGTGTTTTACCATTCTACCTTTTCCTTTCACATAAATATAGAGGTTGTAGGTACATTAAGTCTCTATGATTAGACATCAAGTCAGGTATTACTTCATTTTGCAAAACTAACAGAAACTTTAGTCAAGTTACAAAAATAACTAAATGCGTATTCATCCCAAGATGCATGCAATACAACTAAATTATTGCATCTGTGGAAAACGCCTTGTTGCTTAGAATATTTGCTCATATCAGACAGAAAGACAAGGTACTGGTCCTTAGTGAATCCCTGGACCTGCAGACCAGAGTGAAACTCCATCCTGGTGTTTGTTTCTGCGGACAGGGGGAGGTGGGTGTGGGGCGGAATCAAAGGGTTGAGACTTATTGTTCCAATCTGAAAAGGAGCTAATGGTCGACCATCGCAACTCGGGATCTGAAATCCACGGGGTGCCAGGGGGCCACGTCGTACAATGGCACCCCCTCTCCTTTCCCGCAGTGCGTCTTCCTGCCGCAATCTGCGCCCAACGACCCGCGCTGGGGGAGCGCATCTGTACTCTTACTCGAACCATCCAGCCTTTTCAATGACCACCGATCACTGAAGAGTGAATGGGAGAAGTTCACCTGAATGATGTTTTGCGACTTTTAAACACTTGTAGGTTGTCAAGAAAATCTGAATCTAAAGTAAAAGGTCAAACCTAAACACACCTTGTCAGTGGCAGCTTTTACATGAACCTATTTCTATACTGTACATTTCAAACAGTTTGTGAATTAAAGAGTTTTATTTTTTCAAACTGCAAAAAACAAGAGCACATAAAATGTAAAATAAATTGAGCATCACCAATATGGCTAACTCTACACGTGAGCTCTATATGTCAAGCTTTCAGGATAAATAGACATTGCTTAGAAATTCTATAAATGTCCCTATCACCTAATGTGTTTCAAATCAAGCGTGGCATGATAAATTGAGGTAATTTGATTTGATAATTCAAAATTACAATGCAACATTTTTATTTGATTATTTTATTTAATAAATTCAGGTGTCTCCCAAGTTTCAGTAATTTTACCATGAAAGCTATGTTTTTACAGTGGAATCATTAATGGTGACCAAAATATAGCCTATTTTCACAATGTGTATTTACAGAATTGGTAACTCGTTCTATTTAGCAATGTTTTTTAAATGTTAAATTATGAGTATATTCCTATTCAGTTATTTGCATTGCAGGTAATGGGGTTTTAATGCACTTTAAAAGCAGAAAGCGTAGTTGCTCAGCAGCAAAATGGCTGCAAGTTTAAATGAAGACACGCCCACTACTTTGGGAAGAATCAAGGTCATTCACATACTCATCATCAGCTGGGCGTAATTGTCTGCGCCAGCCAATGGGCAAAGAGATAAGGCGCTCCTCAACACCCGCAGCTGTGATTAGGAAAACCTGTGGAGAAGGCGCAGGAGAGGAACATTTGAGTTTGAGAAGAAGGTGAGTGGCGTTCTTCTTGAAGACTGGACTTCATGGACTAGGCCGTAAGCGTATTGGTGGTTATGTTGCACCAAAGCAACAGTCTACAGTTTTGCACCGATTTCCCCAAAACGGACTTGGACAGGAGCTGGTTTATTTTTGGAAAGCCTCTTCTCTGTTCTCCATCTTCGGTTTGTGCTTAAACTTGAAACGGATGAGCAGGCTTAAGCCAGTCACTGACAACTTTTTTTACTTTCAATTTTGAATGAGTGTTTGTTGATAGGCCTCGTTTGGAAGATGTCAGAAAGATCACAGAGTCCGGAGTGCCAAAACAGGCCTTATGACTTCAGCCGTGCCAATCATTGCGCCCAGCTTTTGGGCCAGGAGGGTCTGGGCAGCACCGCGTCATTTCAGCTTCCTCACAGTGTCCTGTCAGACCCGAGCCTACTCTACAACAAAACCACTTATGGTGGTATCACGTCAGCCTCTGCGCAGACGTTTTTCCCTTTCCCACCCGTCACCAGTGACTACAGGGGATCCGACCAGCAGGCTGGAGAGTTTGGGCAACCCAAGCCTTGGTATCCCTTCGCTGCTCCAGAGTACACCGGCCAGGTACCCGGTGTAACAGCAGCTACCCAGCCTACAAACCTGAGTCCCCCTATAGCTGAGACTCGAGAGCAAATAAAACTGCCTGATATAAAGACTGAGAAAGACACTGGAGATGACTACTCAACGGAGTTAAAGGTCCAGCAGTATCCAACACCACCAGCCTCCGCCGCAATGCCCCAAGGAGTCTTTTACTCTGCGGCCTGGAACCCGTCTTTCTGGCCGGGGATCACTCATATCACTCCTCCCGGCAGTAGTATTCAAAATCCATCAACACCGTCTGCATCATCACCTTCTATGTCTCCATCACCACCAAGCAATGGCCTACCGGCGAATGCGTTTTTCAGCGCCAACACAACTCAGGCTCCCACCGTGTCCCAGACGCAGAACCCGGCCTCCTCCACGCGGAGCAGCGGGTCCTCCAGCGGCGGGTGCAGCGACTCTGAGGAGGTAAGAACCATTGAACCTTAGGCTTAAAACTTATGTGTTGCGTTTTAACAAAATAAGCACAGTTTCCTATTGCGTAGTCCACTGGTGCAACTTGGGAATCGGTCCAAGGACAGACTCTACAGGCAGTAGTTCAACTGTTAATCATCTTACTTGTCCTACAGGAGAACCTTTCTACTGAAGAACTGGAGCAATTTGCTAAGGAGCTGAAACACAAACGCATTACCTTGGGTTTTACTCAAGCTGATGTTGGCCTTGCTCTGGGTAACCTTTATGGTAAGTTTGTTTTTCGGTACAGAGCAGTTAAACTGACACAATTTTAGGATTGATGCCCAGACAATTCATATAAAAGCAGTTGTCAACTCATCACATGCAGCTCAAGGCCTACTAGTCATCTGGGATGCTGTGTTGTGATCTACTCTTTCATTGCTGTATGGGAATTCATCTGGATTTAGGGAACTGATGTGCAGATGAACACTTGACATATTTTCACAGTTGATTTCTGGTCCTTGATTTTGTTTATTTTTGCATGTAGGTAAGATGTTCAGCCAAACAACCATTTGCCGCTTTGAGGCCCTGCAGCTGAGCTTTAAGAACATGTGCAAGCTGAAGCCCCTGCTACAGAGATGGCTGAACGAGGCAGAAACCTCAGAAAATCCACAGGATGTAAGTCTGCACCTCTAACATCTGCTAAGTACAAGACAACAGATGATCTTGTGGAATTGGTTGATCTTTTCTGGTTAAGCCATCTTTCTGTTGAGCAATCCAACAAGGTCATTATGGGAGGTGTCGTACTGGAATAGATGTCTGTTTTGGCCTCCTAGATTACATCAAAGAGGCATCAAAAACATTACACAACATACAACATTTAACAACGTTCAACAGCATCACCCACAGTGACCTTAATAATGAACATGTTGTATTAGGTTGCATTAGATTATACATGTGGTCATAATGTTATGCCTGATTGGTGGATATGCTTAAATCCATTACATGGTGATCAACACATGGCAAACCTCTACTAACATGCTTCTGTTTCTTCAGATGTACAAGATTGAGCGAGTATTTGTTGATACCAGGAAGAGGAAGAGGAGGACCAGCTTGGAGGGAGCAGTGCGCTCGGCTCTAGAATCCTACTTTATCAAGTGCCCCAAGCCCAACACCCAGGAGATCACACATATCTCAGATGACCTAGGCTTGGAGAGAGATGTAAGTACAAACTCTAAAACGGAAGATGTTTACCTTTTTTATAGAAAGTTTTGTTGGGTGCAGTATCGAGTAACTTGTACTCTACTTGGCAGGTGGTGCGTGTTTGGTTCTGCAATCGAAGACAGAAAGGAAAGCGCCTAGCCTTGCCGTTGGATGAGGAGTGCGATGGCCAGTACTATGAACAGAGTCCTTCTCCACTGAACATGGCCCCCTCCCCCATTCCCAGTCAGGGCTACCCAGCTTCCAACTACCCTGGAGCACCACCTCCCACTCTATACATGCCCCCACTTCATCGACCTGATGTCCTGAAACAAGCCCTGCACCCTGGGCTGGTTGGTCACTTGACTGGATGAACTTGCTTAGGTAGTCCTTTCCAGAATCACAAATTGTCTTCCTAAGCATCTGTCCAACCCCCACATAAGATGGAGGTGAGCCTCTAAACCCAATTACCCATTCAACTATTTAACTTGAGAGACAATACAGGGTGAGCAGGCTTGTTTGACTGTAGCTGTGAAGAAGTGTTGTTTTTTTTTTTTTCTTGGTGGTGAAACCAAGTAAACTTCCATGAGTCACTTCCTCCAAGTATGACTTGACATTTAAACTGGTTCCTTAATGTGCCTTTCTGTTTTGTTCTTTGATAATGCATAGTAAATTATTCTATAGTCTGTTACCACTGGAGATTAACAAAGTAAAACTTGGAGCTACAGTTTAGTGCAGTCATGATATTTGGTAAATATGTGTATTCCTTCAATTTGTTAAATCCTCTGTGGGAAGTTTTTATATGGTATAGATGAGGGGAAAACTATAGTAGGAAAGACAATTTGAGGAATGAGTTGGCAAAATTTACCTTCAACAGCTGGGTCAATAGTTGTGCAATAATTTTTCCCATTTGAATAGAGCAGTTAAAAATTGTCTAAACTGTCATAGAAATGAAAAATGCCAACTTGTATAGGATGCATTTTCCATTGACTTTGCACAAAGTTGCTTTTTTAGTGTGTAATGTAATATTTTTAAGTGTAACATTTGTATACAGAATCCAGATTTTGTCCTATAGATGTTTTGTAATTGCCTTGATCATGAATTGAATTGAAAGCAGCTGCTGAGATTTAAATTAATTGTGAGGAATTTTTCATTTTTTAGTGCTCATTGCACAATATCAACATTTTCTCCCCTCCCAGATGCATGGCAGTGAAATGTTGGACTTCATCATCTATTGTCAATTTATAGCCATAACAGGCAGTGTACTTCAGTACCTCCCTTCTGATTTTTATTGTGGATTTTTTTATGTAGAATAACACAGGATACTAAACCGAACTGCAGTTACATGACTTTATCTAGATGACATTTTTAGAAATGATGTTGAGTGAGTTAATGTGACAAAAATCCTAGGTGAACATGAGGTTATAACAAGAGCCTGCTTGGTTATTTCTTTATCATGGAAAGTTTTAACCTTATGAATAATATTACTGACTTGGTTTTTGTGCAAGACTGCAAACATAACTACTTGAGCTGTTTTTAATATAACACGTTTTCTCAACAGAATGTAAATGAATTCTAATTTATTGAAAAGTTCGTTACACTGAACCTAAACCTTATTGTAACTCTGCATAAACTTTTTTCCCCTCTTTATAATTGCAAACTGTTGAATTACTGACTTTTCCCAGTAAATCTTTGCATGTGTCCCACTCAAAGTAAGACTTAATGTGTGCATCTGTAGTGCTTCACCTGACCAATGTTCAATTACAGCTAGACAGCTCAAAGGGAAACTATCTGATCCCTGTTTTTTGTGCTAGTATGACTGAGATTATTTGTTTGGTTCTAGCCCATGGTGCTGCGTGCAGTAGGTACATTTATTAGTATTGAGAACAATTAAGACAAAGTAACAGAACATGTAATGACAATACTAACATCTTTAAAGTTAAAAGGTATGTTTTATTGATCTACAGGCTATACAGTACATATAATTTCATAACGGTTATACAAGTTCAAGAAACATTGTAATTGACCCAGGCCTCCAGGCTGGAGTAAACTTTCTGTTGAGGTAAAGTGTTGTATTGTAAACAGATTTTACATAGTCTTTCTCTCCAGTCTGTATACAGTTTTACTTTCCACTTTTGCTTCCAGGTAAAATATTCAGTGTAGCGTTTCTTGTCCTGTGCCAACTGTTGTAAATATTGTCCTAACTCTTTCACTGATGCAAACTCATCAACATGGATAAAAGAATTGGGTGGAGCCACACTTTTGTAATTGGCCAACAGTGGTCCCAAGACAACAGGCACTGACCCACCTTGGTAAGCATTCCTCCACAACTTCTCTGTGATATAGTCTTTGGCAACTGAGTTCTCAAAGGCCAAATAGAAGTAACATCGAGATATTGTAGGTAAGAGGTTGTTAGAGGAGAGAGGTGCTTTCTTCCACTTCCCATAAACCTTTACAGGAACTACAGCACTGAGCTCTTTGTATACTTGGCTTCTCTTGTGCTGGTTCCTGTAATTACTGACCACCCAACAGACCAGAGAGTCTTTTTTCAGAAAATCATCTTCCACAAAATGTTCTTCAGCTTCCTTTGGTAACAGCTCGCCATAGGGTATAGTAATATCCGCATCCCTCCTGTAGGATATAGTCATGTTAAAGATATCAGCAAACTGCTGGAGGTTCCCACTGTGAGCAGGGGCCTCCAAGGACATCCAAGCCCACCTCTGACCCTCTGGTCGTGGGAGATCCAAGGGCAGCTTTTGGTGGCCCACCACCAGCTCTCTGTTGTGGAACACCACCACATCAGCTGAGACGAACAAGGACCGTTTGTCCACCAGTCTACAGTGAGGAACGCGGTAAAGGTCCCAGCACACATCACCCTGCAGGCTGAATGAATTGTTGAAGGGCCAGTGCCACAGCAGGATGGTCACATGTCTGCTGCTGTTATAGAGTGTGAAGAGATTCATGGCTGACAGCCATTTATACAAAAGAGGCAGAAGTAGAAGACAGAGAAGGGGGAGGCGGTACTTCATTATTAGCCGGAGTGCAGTCTTTTTGGTATTATAAACCCCCTGTCACAAATGAGAATCAACACAGATTAGGAAGATGATTAAATATTTGTGTCTTTACCTTTTGTATTAGATGTTAAAAGATCATATTTTTGTTCATTTATTACAAATCACATCTACTTAACATAACAACTAACCATTCTACAAACTGCGCTGCTGTGTTTCAGAATTTTTAGATGTATCTCTTCTGTACATCTATTACTTTCTGTTTATTTACACATGATATACAGTAACAATCAAGTAACAATAGTAATGCAACAGGCTTTTATATCAGGCTATTCCCTGGCCCTGTAAGGATGAGCTGCAGTGTCCCTGGTTTGTGTCCAGCTGGGGATCTTTACTGCATGTCATTTCCCACGCTCTCATTTCCTACCAACTCTCTACTGTCAACCAGAGGGATTAAATGTCAATCAGCAGTCAGGTTGTAATGTTGTAGTGAAAAGACTAACTTTACTACACTACAATCTGCATATGGTTGGCAATTCTACTTGCTAAACTGTCTGTAATGAAATATGATGTCCACTTCATCACAACCTTCAAGAAAGTAAATATAATACAAACATTTTATGACAGTGATCTAAGCCCTTGTAAGAAATTATATGATTTTGAATGTTTTTTAAAGCCGAGTCAAAGTTATTAATAAGTGTACATCGGGACAGCTGATTAAGCAGAAATGTTTTTTGACATGCATTAACAACAGTTAAAGTAAGCAACCATAAAGGAAGTCCCCTTTATGGTTAAGCAGTAACTAAATTAATTTCCCCAGGGTCACTGAAAACTATTTTTGTTTTGTTTTGTTGTTATTTGTTTTGTAGTAGAAGTAGAATTTGTCTGTAACTAACCAACGGGCTGTAAATCCAGATGTTATTCACAAACATATGCAAAAATTCATTTTGTAATGACAACTTACCATCATATACTGTAGTAACTCCAATTATGGTCACTATGA
>OMLM01014722.1:75843-92899 GCA_900302695.1 Helostoma temminkii | reverse complement strand
ACTTCAAGATTAAGCCTCTCCTAAAGAGTGCAGAGACTGAGAAAGAGATGGCTCAAATGAAAGAGGACTTTGAAAAAACCAAAGACGACCTAACAAAGGCTCTGGCTAAGAAGAAGGAACTGGAGGAAAAGATGGTTTCTCTGTTGCAGGAGAAGAACGACCTGTTATTGCAAGTGCAGTCTGTAAGTTGGATCACCACACTGCTACAAAATAGCCTACATCAAATGATGTGAACTGATTTGATTATACAAACCTTTCACTAATTTTCAGGAAGGTGAAAACCTTGCTGATGCTGAGGAAAGATGTGAGGGGCTCATCAAAGCAAAAATCCAGCTTGAGGCCAAGCTCAAAGAGACGTCTGAGAGACTGGAAGACGAAGAGGAAATGAATGCTGAGCTGACTGCAAAGAAAAGGAAGCTAGAGGACGAGTGCTCTGAGTTGAAGAAAGACATTGATGACTTAGAGCTCACCCTGGCCAAAGTGGAAAAGGAGAAACATGCCACTGAGAACAAGGTTGGTACAGTATATGTTTCATAAGGTCTTAAAATATACTCTCTGCCAAAAACAAATTTTTTGGAAATAATATCACAATATTGCAAATACAGGTGAAAAACCTGGTTGAGGAGATGGCTTCTCAAGATGAGGCCATTACTAAGTTGACCAAAGAGAAGAAAGCCCTCCAAGAGGCGCATCAGCAGATCCTTGATGATCTGCAGGCCGAGGAAGACAAAGTCAACACTCTGACGAAGGCCAAGTCCAAGCTGGAGCAGCAAGTGGATGATGTGAGTGTCAAAAAGAAACTGGAATTTCAGTCCCTCTGACAATAAAAACCCAAATTAATTGCCTTCCTCCATTATGACAGCTTGAAGGTTCCTTGGAGCAAGAAAAAAAGCTTCGCATGGACCTTGAGCGAGCTAAAAGAAAACTTGAAGGGGATCTTAAACTGGCCCAGGAAACCATAATGGATCTGGAGAATGACAAGCAGCAGTCTGATGAGAAAATAAAGAAGTGAGTGAAATGTAACTCCTTAGTTTAAAATGTGTATTTAAATACATCACGGTGGAGTTGTCAACAATTTTAAACTCGTAAAGAAATTAGGAAAAGTGAAATCTCATGCTAGTGTTTAGCATGATAAAATATATAGTTGTATATGTTTATGAATTATTTCCGCACACAGGAAGGATTTTGAAACAAGCCAGCTTCTTAGCAAGATTGAGGATGAACAATCACTCTGTGCTCAACTTCAAAAGAAGATCAAAGAACTTCAGGTTAGTTCATTTAACTTTTTGGATAAGCAAATGTGCTTTTCTTACCAACAGTAACATATGTTTTTTATGAACCTTTAAATGTCAGGCTCGTATTGAGGAACTAGAGGAAGAGATTGAGGCTGAGCGAGCAGCTCGAGCCAAGGTTGAGAAGCAGAGGTCTGATCTCTCCAGGGAACTCGAAGAGATTAGTGAGCGGCTTGAAGAAGCTGGCGGGGCAACTTCAGCTCAGATTGAGATGAACAAAAAGCGCGAGGCTGAGTTTCAGAAGCTGCGTCGTGATCTGGAAGAGTCCACCCTGCAGCATGAGGCCACCGCTGCAGCTCTCCGCAAAAAGCAGGCTGACAGCGTGGCTGAGCTGGCAGAACAGATTGATAACCTCCAGAGAGTCAAACAGAAGCTGGAGAAAGAAAAAAGTGAATACAAGATGGAAATTGATGACCTCTCAAGCAACATGGAGTCCATTGCCAAATCAAAGGTAAGCACAGTGTGTTATGGTTGGGTATTGTGGTGTAGTGATTAGCACTGTCGCTTCACAGCAAGAATATCCTGGGTTTAAATCTGTGGGTCAGCAGGGTACCATTCTGTGTCGATTTTGCTTGTTATCACCATTTCTGAGTGTTTTTTCTTCAGTTAGTTTGACTTCCTCCCACCAGCCAAAGACATGCAGTTAGATAAATCAGTGACTCTAAATTAGAGTCACTGATAAGAGTGAATGTGAGTGTGAATAGTTGTCTGTCTCTACATGTCAGCCCTGTGATAGACTGGTACCCTGCCCAGTGCACCCTGCCTTTTGTGTAATGACAGCTGGGATAGGCTCCAGCATTCCTGCCACCCTTAAGAGGAAAAGCAGTTAGGATAATTGATGGATGCACTGTGTTTTCCTACAGAAGGCAAAAAAATATTACCACTCTCTTTGTGCTTCTTTTACCAGGCAAACCTTGAAAAGTTGTGCAGGACACTGGAAGATCAACTGAGTGAGCTCAAATCCAAGAATGATGAGAATGTTCGTCAGCTGAATGACTTCAGTGCACAGAAAGCAAGACTTCAAACTGAAAATGGTATGGATTTCACTTTCTGGGATGGTCACATTATCCTGCAAAAAAGGTCTCATGAATTAGGTATCAAAACAGTGTTAAGCAACTTGCAAATCAGCAACTTCCTGATGACACCAGCCAATGGGTCCTTAACCATACAACCTCCTTCCTTGATGAAGACCTGGAAAAAAGAAAGAATGCACATGAGAGTATAAACAAGCCTATAAGGGCTGCCAGACAACATGTGCTAGGGAGGAAAAACAGAGGGTTACCTAGATATTTACATCAAAATTTAATTTACTATTTAATCAACTATTTTCAACAAACTATCCTAATATCTCAATTTTTGTTTGACTAGGTGAAATTTCCCGTCAGTTGGAGGAGAAAGAAGCTATTATCTCTCAGCTGACAAGAGGCAAACAGGCGTACACTCAACAGATTGAGGAGCTGAAGAGGCACATTGAGGAGGAAGTTAAGGTAACACATGTTAGCAGTAAGAGAAAGAAAAAAGGCCACCAGACACTTGGTAGCAAATATTAATCAGGTTCTCATTTGGATTATAGGCCAAGAATGCTCTGGCTCATGCTGTTCAGTCAGCTCGTCATGACTGCGACTTGCTCAGAGAGCAGTATGAGGAGGAGCAGGAGGCCAAGGCTGAGCTACAGCGTGCAATGTCCAAGGCCAACAGCGAGGTGGCCCAGTGGAGAACCAAATACGAGACTGATGCCATTCAGCGCACTGAGGAGCTGGAGGAGGCCAAGTAATGGGCATTACTGAAATCACATAGTTTTCACATGCATTGTTTCTACAAATCATTATAAAACCCCCTTTGTATGTTCTGACAGGAAAAAGCTTGCTCAGCGTCTTCAGGATGCAGAAGAATCTATTGAGGCTGTAAATGCAAAATGCGCCTCTCTTGAAAAGACAAAACAGAGACTGCAGGGTGAAGTGGAGGACCTGATGATCGATGTGGAGAGAGCTAACGCTCTGGCTGCTAACCTCGACAAAAAGCAAAGGAACTTTGATAAGGTTAGATCATTTGTAATGTACGGTTTCTGCTGCTTAGCATGAGGTAACAGAAAAGATTAATTTGCTTCTGATATGTTCAGGTTCTTGCTGAGTGGAAGCAGAAGTATGAGGAGAGCCAGGCAGAGCTGGAGGGAGCTCAGAAGGAGGCTAGGACATTAAGCACAGAACTGTTCAAAATGAAAAACTCATATGAGGAAGCTCTGGACCATCTGGAGACCTTGAAGAGGGAGAACAAGAACCTACAACGTAAGACAATTTATTTTACACAGATATGCTGGACACCAAGTTAATTGACATTATAAAATGTTGTCTTCATATTCAGAATGTTATTCTTTGTAAATCTGCTCCAACAGAGGAGATTTCGGACCTGAGCGAACAGCTTGGAGAGACTGGTAAGACAATTCATGAACTTGAGAAGGGAAAGAAAACAGTGGAAAGCGAGAAGACCGAAATTCAAACAGCTCTGGAGGAGGCAGAGGTAAATACTAGAGCAAAATGCTAGTTTAAATAAAAATATGATGTACATTAAAATCTAAACTGCAAAATGTATATGTATTTTTTCAGTTTGCAATCCTGTCTCTGCATGAGCTTTAAGACAGTATGTTTGTGTGAGACTGTAAATGTTTTACTTTACACCTTAGTTCTATTTTTCTTCAGAGTGAGTCAGTTTCTGTATTTTTTATAAAGAAAGTGTTCAGCACTCTTGTTGATAATGGTCATGCTTGTTTACAGGCTACCCTGGAGCACGAGGAATCCAAGATTCTCCGTGTGCAGCTTGAACTCACCCAAGTCAAGAGTGAAATTGACAGAAAACTTGCAGAGAAGGATGAGGAGATTGAGCAGATCAAGAGGAACAGCCAGAGAGTGATTGAATCCATGCAGAGCACTTTGGATGCTGAGGTCAGGAGCAGAAATGATGCCCTGAGAATCAAGAAGAAAATGGAGGGAGACCTCAATGAGATGGAGATTCAGCTAAGCCATGCCAACCGCCAGGCAGCTGAAGCCCAGAAACAGCTGAGAAATGTGCAGGGACAGCTTAAGGTATGGTAGCATATTAAGTGCAAATATACATACAGTTTACTTTTTAGACTGCCTAACACCTGTTTATTATACATTTAGGATGCACAACTGCACCTTGATGAAGCTATTAGAGGTCAGGATGAAATGAGAGAGCAGGTTGCCATGGTGGAGCGCAGGAACAACTTGATGTTAGCTGAGATCGAGGAGCTGAGAGCTGCACTGGAGCAAACAGACAGAAGCCGCAAAGTGGCTGAACAGGAGCTGGTTGATGCCAGTGAGCGTGTGGGACTACTGCACTCTCAGGTAAAATAAGATTTAAAAGTCTCAAACACCAGACAGCTGAAAATTACAAGATTTTAAATTTTAAACTATTCTCTGTTCAGAATACCAGCCTCATTAACACCAAGAAAAAGCTGGAGGCTGACCTTATTCAGATCCAAGGCGAAGTAGAAGATGCTGTTCAGGAAGCAAGAAATGCTGAAGAAAAGGCCAAGAAGGCCATCACTGATGTAAGTCATCCTAATGTTTTTCTATGAAGTAGCTATTTCTACAAGAAATATAACTTTCTGACAGATGAAGCAATACATATTCTTCAAAATATCAGGCTGCCATGATGGCAGAAGAGCTGAAAAAGGAGCAGGACACAAGTGCTCATCTGGAGAGGATGAAGAAGAACCTGGAGGTGACAGTGAAGGATCTGCAGCACCGCCTGGATGAAGCTGAGAATTTGGCCATGAAAGGTGGCAAGAAACAGCTCCAGAAACTGGAGGCTAGAGTAAGCATCACAAGAACCAACCTATTAATACAGCTAGGACAACATTTCACATTTTAAAGCTACTACATTCTTCTTCATTCAAGGTTCGCGAATTAGAAGCTGAAGTTGATGCTGAACAGAAACGTGGCGCTGATGCTATAAAGGGTGTGCGAAAATATGAGAGAAGAGTAAAGGAGCTCACCTATCAGGTAAACTGCCATTTACCTTACAAACAGTAATAATTATAATAATATGCACTACTTAAAATGAATCTTATGTTTGCATTAAAATATTTTACCATTTCTGGTTTACAATAGACTGAAGAGGACAAGAAGAATGTTGCTAGACTTCAAGACTTGGTGGACAAGCTGCAGCTCAAAGTGAAATCTTACAAGCGACAGGCAGAGGAGGCTGTGAGTACATTCAATTCTCATAACACACATATTAAGACAATGTCAGTTGGTCTATATGTTTTGATTTCATTGTGGATATTATTCAGGAGGAGCAGGCCAACACTCACCTGTCCAGGTACAGGAAAGTGCAGCATGAGCTGGAGGAGGCTCAGGAGCGGGCTGACATCGCTGAGTCTCAGGTCAACAAGCTGCGGGCAAAGAGTCGTGAAATTGGCAAGGTAACAATAACTATTTGGGATTAATCAAGTTTGCAGAAATGTTCATTTTTATTTTCTGGCCATATGTTTTACATCTGATTGTTCTGTCATTTCAGACCAAGGAAGCAGAGGAGTGATGAAGACGTCAAGGTTATACAGTGACAGGAAGTCATATAATATGAGGGTCTTGTTACTTGTTTACTTTAGTAGGTTAAGCATGTAAAGCATGCTGTGACACACTAAGTCAATAAAAAGGATGTAATTTGCTGCATCATTTTTGTGTCTGCTCCTTGATTTTACAACAATTTAGCCTTCAGGTGTTTAGATTACAAATCATTTTATATTTAAGAAGCCGTAGATAAGATTTATAAGTTATAAAATAAAATATACTGTAGCTCATAACTGAGTGTTATTTCAGTACACTGATTTACTGCATACTCATCTTATGTATATCTAACAACCCAGGGACAAATAAAAAACTGAACCATTACTTGCCTTGTGATGCATGCAAATTAATTCTACAATTTTAAATGTAATACCAATTTTACAATACAAATGTAAGTCCTTAAATTGTAACCAATATTTGGTGTCTTTGCTTGAAGAATAATTGATTATGAGAATAATTAATGATTCGTTTTATGTCAATTGACTAATTAGACTCATTTCTGCAAGTCTAATTTTCAATATTTTGTATTAAGTGAGTAGCAATATTTTTTTCACTGGCTTGATACTATAATAAAACTCAAAACATTAAATCTAAAAGAAGGCACAATACTTTGGCAGCTGGTAATGTCTTGGAAACAACTTCATCATGCTATTTGTCAGAGTTGGTATATAAAGTACTCTAATGAAGAGTTAGCAGTAGCTAGATAACTCATGTAACTAAGTAATGCTAACGATTGTTTCATGCATAAAAATATTTAATGTTACTGCAGCTGCTGTCATGAACAGACGTCATAAGCTAACCTAACATTTGCTTAGATCAATGCCAAATTAGAGGTGGCATTAGCTAACATTAGAACTTCTTTGGCTTAATTTTTCTAATTGAAAGTCTGAAACAAAATGTTTTGTTTAGTAAGGTTGTTCTAAACACTAGCTCCACTATATGGCTCGAGAATAATTGTTGTTTTTACCTTTTAAACCTTATTTATCATGCTAACATTAACGCTAGCTCTGGAGCGTTGAGGTCACAAAATGGACGAAGGTAGCTAAATGTCTTCTATAATAAACAAGCCCGGCGACACTTCCTACTGTTTAGTCGTTTCTAGGTAGTTCACTCCATCAGGAAGATGGGATGATGTTGGACTGCAGAATTAGCCAGTAACTTTGGGCTTTCATCCAAACAAAAATGACAACCAGAAGTGTCTGGTATGACACAAATAAAACTTACATTTACTGATTTTTATTATAAATACATTCAGCTGTAAAACGCCTTAAACAATTATCTGTCAATTATTTTCACAAGTTTCTCCTGTTAGGGGTTAAGGGTCAGGGATGGATGATAAACCGGAACCACATTCTGTATTATTCTGTATTACTGTACCTCCCCTAACTTATATCTATTTGGACTTAATGTCTCAGATCTGTCACAGACGTTCAAATCATCATTTTGTTCTCAGCTCTTCAGTGTTTTGTTTGTTTTTTCACACTACTTCTCTTATTTCCTTGAAATAAGTCCTTCTTGTATCTCAGCCACCTGGCGTGGATCATTGTAACTTGGAAGCTGTTTTCTGCAAAATGTAAATGTTAAAACATGTACTGCAGTATTGGTAAAGAGCCACTGATGCAGTCCCCTATCAGAGAGCAGGACCAACGCGAACAGTTAGAGATAATTAAATATTTTTTTCAGACTTTTTAATATCGTAATTCAGTTATTTCTTTTTGCAGTTATTTGCCTTTATTCATCATGGAGAGAGAGAGAGAGAGAGAGAGAGAGAGAGTTATTTGTTTAGGTCACCAGAGGTCAGCATTGGACTTCAGGCAGACTGTTGCTGTCATCACGGATGCTTGGGTAATGATGTTTGGTAAATAGCAGGATTATTGCAACAGCATAGCTTCTCGTATATTAAAGAATGACTGCTGTATTCGATCTGATACCGGGTCATGGACCAAGTCCGGGATGAGTTCCTCCGTGGTTTCAGAAACGCAGTGCGCTTTACTGCTGCTCCTGACGGGGACTGCTGCAGTGTAAACATGACTGTCCGGAGCTTCAACGCTGCTGTCCGTGGCTGACTGATACATACAATTATAATGATGACTGACTTATCGGCTTTAACGATGAGCTCACTGTTTTCCTAAAATCAACAATCTCGCAGTGCGCAACGACTTCATTTTGATTTCTGCAGCGAAGAGACTGGCCCCTTTTTAAATTAAACTGCAGTTAGTCAGCACAGCTGCCACTTCTTATCAACCAGCAAATGTTAATCTCACGATCTAAGTAAACATATGGACTTTGCGGCTGAAGAAGCATCGACTCCTTCGCGCTCAGGAAAATGACAGAAAACCAGGAAACCTCAGACGCAGAGGATGCGACTCCGTCCGGGAGCGCGACCTTGCCGCTGCGACCGCCGTGCGATCGTCTCTCTTCCCACAAGAGCAGCGTGTGCTCCCGCTCCTATTTTGTGGTGGTGATGGTGTTTTTTCATGTGTATATTATTAACGTCATAGCACTGCTATTTTACGTGCACTACAGCAGCGGACAAGAAGATGCGAGCCGGAGTCGTGATGCTCCAAACAGTAACCATCAGTCTGAGTCGCGACGTCCGCCATCAAAACCTGAGTTTCTGCGTGATGTTTCCCTCTCAAGAATCGAGGGAATCAGAGTGAGTAACATGATGATGCATCACTCCCGCTCTTTCATTTACCACCCCTTTCCTTCTTTCTTACGCAGTCACTACGCACCACCAAGTCTCCTCTCTGATTTATCTTTAGGTGGGACATGTCCAGAGGGTGTCACTTGTGCCAGGCAAAGTGCATGAAATGCGGACTTTGAGTCTGAAACCTCTGCTGTTTGGTAAGAGGCCAAACATCCATATGGCAAAACAGATGGTCAGCAGCACAGGAACATGAGCCTCTAGTGGCCAAAAACTGGTTCCTTGTTCTGTTGACACCATACTTGCCATCACAACACCCAATTTCCAATTTTCCAATTTAATATACTTTATTTGCACGATTGCAATATTGCCAAAGCATTATGCATAAAGCAGGAAACATGCAATAACACATAAACGACAAACAATAAAGTTGAATTAAAAGTAAGGTGTTATAGGAACGATCAAATTTAGGATAACATATAATCCTAATATTCAAATAGAAGAAAGAAATGCCTTTAAAGTATAAACAACTGAAAGATATGAATTTACATATTTACATAGAGGACAGATGGAGTTGAAAAGCACTATATATTAGTATCTATATATCACAGCATTCTTCTCCCAGTAAGATCTGCTACTGATCTGATTCTGAAGAGCTCAAAAACTCAGTTTTTACCGAAGCGTTTCTGTCTCGTGTCTTTAAATTGATCGGAATGAAGGAGAAAGTGTGTCTCTGTCTCCACCTAAACATCTTAGTATACTTGTGTATGTTAAGATCGGTCACATCTGCATGAAATTGAACAATAGGTCCTGAGGCAGAGGTATAGCAGCAAACGTGTAGGCAACCTGAAGAATTCTTGGATTATGTGTGCTGGGTTAATGATAATGTTTAATGCTATATGGGGATACAATGTGGCAGCTGATTAAATGATTGTCTATACAGTAGATTCAAGAGTCATGAATCCCAGTGGATATTGCTTTGCCTTGTTACAGGTAACCCAAATATTATTTTAACTGTCAGTAAATCTGCAGATTATTTCCTCTATATAGCCTTAGGAAATAATGAAAAATGTTCTCCATGATTGCCCAAAGTCTAAGGTGATGACCCATGCTTGATGGATTCACTGACAGTCATTCTAGCATTAGTCTGCATGGAGCTGTTTGATGATTAGATTTTTGTTGGGAGTGATAAGGATGGACAGGATTAGGAATTAGTATATCAGAAGGACAGTGCAGATAGGACAGTTCAGAGACAAGGTGAGAGAGGCGAGACGTAGATGGTTTGAGCATGTGCAGTTAAGGGATGAGGAGTATATTGGGAGGAGAATGCTGAGGATGGGGTTGCTAGACAGAAGGAGAAGAGGAAGGCCAAAGAGGAGGTTCATGGATGTGCTGAAGATCAAGACAAATGATCTGCTGTGAAGTAGAAGAAGAATATTGTACAATACAATATTATATGCAGCAAAAATGCTTCATTCATGCATACTGCATTTCGTTGCCTTGTACCCACATGTGTAATGACAATAAAGTTGAATCTAATCTAAGTTGTGTGGTTTCCTCTGTAGCTTTATCTCACTTTGTTTATATGTTTCTTTCTTCAGAGATCCCTGGGTTTTTGTCAGAAGATGAATGTCGTGTTGTGATGCAGCTGGCACAGCTCAAAGGTCTAATGGAAAGTCAGCTAATGGTGCAAGATGGCCAGGAGGAACTGGCCAAGGAGCTCAACTTGAGTCCAGAGGAGATCTTCAACCTTCTTGATATCAACCAGGATGGACAGTTGCAACTCCATGAGGTATTTTGTTAATTGTGGGGATTTACTGTAATTTGAGACATGTAATAGCTTCTTGGTCCAGAGGTGGCTTAATCATCCTGTCTTTATTTTGTGTCTCCAACAGATACTGACTCATTCTCGAGTGAGGGACGGCATCTGGCTCACCCCAGAGACTCTGCGAGAAATCTATGCTGGGCTTAAAGCTGACAAGGATGGTAATGGTAAGAAATCAACAAAATTATTTACTTTACTACAGAAATGTGCATACTTGAAAGCTGTTTTTTAGTTTTAGATTGTAAGTTGCTTATGTGACAGACAATATTTAAACATGTCACCTTTTGCTCTTTGAAAGTTTCATGATATTTCATAGGCTAACTGATTGATAAGTTTATTAACAAAAATAAATCAGCATATTAATCAATAATAAAATCAATTTGTAGGTGCAGGCCTAGTTCAAATTATACTGTACTGTATATAGTGTACATAGTGTACCAGAAGAATAAATTGCTATTCACTATATGATTTGAAATTGTAATTGCATTCTGCAATGCTTTTCAGTTATTGTACTGAAGTAGTACAACTGATATTCAAGGAATATGAATATATGATATGAATATGACACAGATCCCAAATTGGGCCCACTTTAAATATGTAGTGTTCTGTAATCTGGTGTTATAATGTGTCATTTTAACTGAGTCATTTATGTAGGTTATGATAATTATCCAAAGCAAAGCTTCAGGGTTTATGTACAATCTCATATTTTGGACAGGTTTGCTGAGTCTGGCAGAGTTCAGGCTCCTGAGCAACGATGCCTTCCAGCGCTTCCTGCTGCAGCGAGGGGTGAAACGGAGTCAACTAGTGAGGAACAGCAGACACACGTGGCTCTACCAAGGCAAAGGAGCACACCAAGTCCTCCAAGACATCAAGACAAGGTTTGATTAAATTTTTGTGTTTCTGTCTTCTTTCCTTAATGAATTGCTCTGAGTCTAAGCGTTATGTTATGAATCTAACGGTAAGTTTTGTTTTCAGAAATAAAACTGGCAGCATAACAAATGTGTGTCATTTATCCCACACTTTCCAGTTGTTCACATTTTCCCTTAACTTTCTCTAAGGGTGACTCGCCTCACACGGCTCCCTCCCACATTAGTGGACCTCAGTGAGCCACTCCAGGTGGTTCGCTATGAGGAGGGAGGACACTACCATGCCCATCATGACAGCGGCCCTGTTTATCCGGAAACTGGCTGCACGCACACGCGACTTGCAGCCAACACCTCCACTCCTTTTGAAACGTCTTGCAGGTGAGATCAGTGAGGTGCTTAGTGTTCACTGGATTGACTGAAACTGATTATTGAAATCGCTAAATGTTCAGATGTGAATTCATCTGTCCGGTGTGACTACTAAACTGTGCATTGACATGCCATTGTGACAGCTGCCATGTTAGCCTGTGACTCTTCATTGCTGTCTGGGAAACATCTATGCGCTTGCTGCTTGTTAGCGAAGTATCTGTGTGTGCGTGTTTGTGTAGGGTTTGTTTGCACCATATGTGTGTGTCAATTTAAATCTGTGTTGCACACTTAGGTACATCACAGTTCTCTTCTACCTGAACTCTGTTGAGGGGGGCGGGGAGACCGCATTCCCTGTGGCAGACAACAGGACCTATGATGAAGTGGTGCGTAATTGTGTGTGGGTTTAGAAATATGTTCAGAGATCCCTGCAAAAGTGTTGTGTACATACTGTGCATGCCTTTCACATCTGTGTTAACTCACTTGTTTGTCGGTCTGTGTGGATGGCCTTGACGTTAAACAAACTGTTTTGCTGAGTGTTTGTGTGTCGTAGTCTCTTATACAGAATGACGTGGATCTTTTGGACACAAGAAGGAATTGTGACAAGAGTAACCTGAGGGTGAAGCCTACCAAAGGAACAGCTGTTTTCTGGTACAACTACCTTTCTGATGGAAAAGGTAGGATTCTCATTAAAATTTGTAATTTTAATTAAAATTGTACAATTTGTAATTATATGATTTATATATGCAAACAATGTTTTGAGAACACACTTATTTTCTTCTTTGCCATCTAATAGATGAGAGGATACCACGCTCATGGTGTACTGATGATAAATGTAAAGATACAATCAGCAGCTGACAAATCAAACAATATAACTTAAGGTTGTGCAGTTGTACTGAATATCAGCATGGCTGTGATGCAGCCATAGATCACACCAAAGGTATCATAGTCATCTAGATATTCAGTACAACAGCAGAGTGTGATATTGCTTTTATACAATGTTTCTACAAATGGTATTTGTTGGTAGACAATAATAATCAATACCAGATAATGATTTGTTTGTTTATTTCATCAGATATTTGGCTCTGCAAACACAAGAAGATCCAATGTTGTATCGCACAAACAATGATCAAATTTCTCAATACTAGCATACCTACTTGTTACAACAAGCTATGGTCTGCTACTTTTTCTCCTAGTCCTCTCCTGACAACCATTCTTAGTTTAACTCAAATGTTATGTCTGGAAAAACGTCCATCTTTTCAGCGTAGTTTGTTATAATGTAGCATTAAGCTAGTGACCAACAGTTAGTGTAATAGGTGATTTGCAGCTGACGTCATTCCACTGCGTTGCCTTGATGAGGACTGCAACTGATGGGCAGCAAGTGATTTTCTACAGAGAGATCACTGTCACAAACTCTCAAAATGTCTGTGGTTTGTGTAGTTTAAGTATCCTTTTAGGCCTAGTAGTGTTTTCACTGAAGATTTAACAGTAATTCACCTATGTTACATAAACAACCATAACATTAACGTTGGGAGGGGCTGCGGTGTTGAGACACATCTCTGGCAGCAAGCGCACACTATTTAGTTTTATGCTAATTATGCTAGTTAGCAGTAACTTTATTCATTAGACAACCTACAAGTTAAAGTAACTGTGAACTGTCTTACCTGTACAATTCATATTTATTCTGTAGTGGCAGGGTAAAAATCCACAGCTTAAGAGTCCTTAAGCTAATAGATAGTTCTGAACTCTGAGCAACAGCTTTCATATATGGGACAGTGCATAGCTTCCAGTCGTTACTGTTGTGATTCCTGCAGTTTTACACATGAAAACAACGTGATCTCCTCAACGTGATCCCCCCCGATGCCATAGCTGAGAAACCTGTGTATATGTCTCTCTTTGCTGGCAACTTTACGGGCAGAACTCAGGCATTGTCATCTTGGTTACAGTATATTGGGACAGAGCCCTAAAAGTCAGTGTATAAAATGCTGTCAAAAAGTGGATCGAGTCCATATTGGTGTTGTTAAAGATCAGCAAATATGTTATATAATTGCAGTTAATGATGATTTGTGGCTAATTGAAACTAATAGCTTTTCTGGACAAACTCAGTTGTAATGTTAGTTGAAAAAAACAAACAAAAGCTTGTGTGAGCCCTTCAAAAACTAAAATTATATGGATGGATTATATAAAGAAAGTTAAAGGAGTTTTTTTGTCTCAATAGGTTGGGTTGGGGAGCAGGATGAATACGCTCTGCATGGAGGCTGTGTGGTCACTCAGGGCACTAAGTGGATAGCCAACAAATGGGTTAACATTGATCCAGACTACCAGCGGCAGGCTCGCTACCAGCAGCTGGTATCACAGCAGCCAGAGGATGAAGATGACGAAGTTCTAACTCTGAACAATGATATATACAGTAATGATGTCCATCAGGACTTGTAGCTCATAAACCAAATGTCTAAAAAAGTCTACCTAGCCTATCTCAGTCCTGTGCACAATGTTTTTGGGAACATCCTCTGTGACCAGTATTTAGAGGCAAGATTAATTCAGGGAATGAGATCACAGGGTTTATGCAACTGTAAAGACAGATTGTTTTGTTGAATACTGTTATCTTGTTATTTTTTTAAAATCTCTTATAATTTCCCATTTAATGAATGTTGCACTAGAAATACATTAAAGCAGTTGAGACAAAACCTTTGCATGCTTTATCTTTACAGGTATTGCTGTTGCTGAGCAAAAATTGCACTTATGAAATTTGAAATGGCTGCTGTAAACATCTTTGTGTTCTGCCTTGTTATTGCTGCAATTACCAAAAAAGGCTCACACACACGGTTAGTGTGATGCATGTCGCCTTGTCTTTGACCATGTCTGAAATTGAAATTCATTATTTATTTCTGTCAGATTCCTTTAGATTAAAAGACAAATTGTTTGCATGTTTCATTGTATTAATTTATTTTTTTAACTGTATCAGTCTCCCACACTGAATAAACTTAAAGAAGTTCACATGTGCAGTCAGAATTCAGTATTTGTCTTCATTTATATAAAGACAAAAATATAAATATGAATATAGGTTAATAAGGAAACAAAAGATTCATAATTATATAATATATAATATTTAGTCATATGATGAGTAATTCCTATGTAATTTTATTTTTATGCTTTACTCATATTTAGCATGTATTAATTTAAAAAGTAATAGAAATTAATTAAAAGATATTTAATTAAAAATAACATTTCCTCCGTAGGTGTTGAGATTCTTTTCCATTGTTTGTGCTGGTTGTCCTGTTTGGCTGATGTCTTTAAAGTTTTGTGCTGCTGTTCATATCCTGAAATCAGACATGAAAGCAATTTAGGTAAACTGACATGATCAAATGTTTTTATGGATCATCCAGTATGTGTATTCATCACTTTTTGTTTGAATAGTTTAATGTCAATCAACTGCTAACTGTAATGCACCACCATAAAGTGTACATACAGATATGTACTTAAGCAATTTTTGCTTTGAATACCTTAAATTACATGACAGTTAAACATCAACATTATATTGGCCAAACAAAGTTTGACCTGAACTTTATACACACCACTGATGGCTTATTTCTGGGGAACGATGTCACTCCATGGCAGTCCAGGCAGTAGAGCACAGCATCATGAACAGAGGCAAAAAGATGTCTCTTTGTTACTGACTGGGAGAAGAAGTCACCAAGCTCCAGCTGCTCCACCACAGAGGCTAAAGACAAAACAATGTACAAGTGTATGATCTACAAAGTACAATACAAAATACAATCTTTACATAAAGCGCAGCCAAAAGTTCACCAAAAGTTATTCACTTACCCTGACAGCCAGCCATGTAGATATCCACATCAATCTCACTGAAGTCTTGGAAAATCTGTCAATATAAGAGATACTGTATATATCAAGAATAGTTAACACTGCACCAACCTTTATGAATGTTTTCACATTTGTCCCCTTTCATGTGGTCACTAACCCTAACGACCCAGACACCATCTTACACTAAATCACCCACTTCATTGAGTAAAACTGTTCGTTTCAGTGACGAATTAAAATGGGACTTATGAAAACTAAAGTTAAAAGAAGTTAAAAGAAAAACCATGTTTGGCACGTTTTTTTTAGCCTGCTTCATTAGAACATTTATCATGTAGTCCTTTCCCTTTCCAACAAGTTGATAATTGAAACATAAAAACATAACTGTATTGTGTTTTTATCCTTGAAAATTTAACAGCATGTCAGGACCAGGTGCTTGAATGTATTTACAAATCATTTTCGGAAAAGTTATTTATTATTTTTTAAACGTTGTACAATTCTTCTTTGTGTATGAACCTCTAAAGGTAGCCTATATAGTATGTTGCTCATGCTACTCAAATATTTATTAAAAGGATTTGACACATAAATACTCAAAAATCCTTTATAGAATCTAAGGACATGTAAAACATTTCCAGTCCTTTCAGTCTTTGTTTAAAGAACATTGGTCCCTTTATTGCTTACATTTTTCAAGGTCTTGATAGCCACTATATCAATGAAGTTGGCTGTGGAGAGGTCAAGAATGATGGAATGAATGTCCCAGGTCCATTTGCCCAGAGACCCAAGAGAGACCCGCTCAAGGTCATGACTCAATGTGTCTTCACTGCTAGAGGCTATTGTTATGGTGTCCCCATCCTGCACTTCAGACATCCAGCCCAAGCTTGTGCAGTCTGGATCACCTCCTTTCAGGTACTCCCATCTGCAATGTTCGCCTGGTGTTCGGGGAGTGGCAGGGATGACAAATACTGTCATGTTCTCCCTATCAGTCAAACACTGATCTTCCCTGATTGTAACATTCCCATCAACACATGTGTCCCTCCAGCAGCCAGTCTGTTCCTCCACAGAGAACTCTGGAGACTCAGACAGTTGTTTAGCTGCTCTCTGTGCTTGTCTCTAAGGAGTAGTAGGCAAAGGACATAATGTTATCTACTGTAAGGTGCTTTTCAGGAGTTTGGTCATTGATTACCAACAGAGATCAGTCATCACATTTCGATAGTGACCAAACAGCCAAAAGGTTGCAATAGTCCTGCAAACATATCAGTTCTTCAAATAATGCATTCTATTATACATTTCCTGTATATTACCTCTCTCTTGGCTTGCCTTTTTGCCCGTCTCTCAGCCCTTCTTTGTCTACGTTTCTCTTTGGCCTCCTGCCTCCTCTTGTAGATTATCATTTTACTGATGTCCAGTCCACTCTGAAACAGGTAATGAAGGAAAAACACCATCTGTATCTTACAACAAATAACACAAAAATAATAATGTCTGATATTGTTATGGTATAGATAAGAAAGCACAATTCCTAGGATTTAAACTGAGAAGTAGCAAATCTTTGATGTAAAATTCATCTGCTGTTATTTTGATAATCAGTTAATCATTTCAGTCATTTGTCATGCAAAAAAGTGGCAATGATAATGAATGTCTTTGGATCACTGATTGGATAA
>OMLM01014722.1:55970-75823 GCA_900302695.1 Helostoma temminkii | reverse complement strand
CCACCTAGGACTTTATTATAATTGATTTATGTAATTATCATAAGAATCAGATTACTCAACAATGAAAAAAATTACTAGCTGCTATTGTTACTAGCTACTATATAGTATGGTTAAGAAAGAGAAAACACCTTTTCTTTCAGGGCCTCGACATAAAGCTCTGCATTAGCAAAATACACTGTAGCCGAGGAGCGGAATATAGTAACACCTGGAATCTCTCTCGCCTGCCAAAGAGATGGATATTCTTAGCTTTTTTGCAGGCAGTGTGAAAAATGTTTCTTTTATTGCTTTCCATCTTTTTGCTCTACCTTTCTGTGCGTCTCTATATCCACATACAGTTCTGTACCTGGAATATTTCCCAGAACAGAGTATGTTGGCCTAAAGAATAAAAAAAAATTTCATGTACATGTGCATTACTTTTGTCTCTGTACTGCATTTTGAGAAATGCACTAAGCTGAGATGAGGATTGTTCTTACAACTGAGTCCTGAAGATAACAGTAAGCACAGAAAAGGCAACTGATGCAGCCAGACCCAAATCCAGGTTGAAGAGCATTGTTGACACCCAAGTGACCAACCACAAAGCCTGGAGTATAGAACATGACATTACTCATTCTTTGGGTAGCAATGAAACAGAAGCAAGAATAATGACACTAGATGGTAAAAAAATTTAATCATTCTCTCACCAGATCAATTTTACTGGTCCTCCATAGTCTGACAATGTCAGAGTATTGTTTGAACATCCCCTTCAAATTTACAAAAAGAATTGCTCCAAGGACAGCCTAAAGCAAACACATACATATTTTGACATGATTAATATGAAATGTAAATGACACAAAATAAAAAAATACATCATATCACAGATCTGTCATATACAAATTTGTAAATCATTAAACATAAATGTCTGTAGCAGGGGAACCTTTGGCAGCTCCTCGAACAGTGGTCCAAATTTCAGTATAGCCACCAACACAATTAGAGCTGAGACCACTCCAGCCATCTGCAAGAATAGCATTAATATTGTTTATTGATTTATTAAAATATTTGTTAGTCAGTGTTGGCATCTTAACCTACTCTGTCTGTAATGTTGTTGTTATGTTGTTACTTCTGCTCATTTACTTGTGTTTTGGCACCAGTGGTCTCCTGGATTAGACTTCGAGACATAGAGGAACAAACAGAGAAGCACTGAAAGAAACCTCCTACTGCATTGCTGAGACCCAGAGCCACCAACTCCTGCAGTGGTGTCAGGACAGAAACACAAGAATTAGGAACAAAATACAAAAGAAATACAAAACATGAAAATTATCATATGATTTTAGTATTAGCAGAAATCACGTGATATTTTATTTTCTGGTTCACCTGGTTACTGTCCACTTTGTATCCATGTTTTAGTGCAAATGTTTTCCCAAGTGAAATACATATGGCATATCCTACAATAGCTAGTGCAAAAGCATCACCAATAACCTCTCCAAAAAGGCTCACATCTGGTGTTCTGGGGGGACTTAAACTGGCATACAGGCAGATGACAAGAAGATCAGTTAGTATGAAACAAGCTGCAAATATGAGCAATTGAATAATGAAAAAAGTATACCTTAAGTCCACATACTTACCCACTAGGGATTTCTCCAACAACTGAAACAGTGTAATTGCTGTTCAAGCAGGCATAGTTTGATATCAGTGTTCCGGTCACAATCTAAAAATAATCACAGACAACATACAAGAGAATACATGGAGAGATACATAAAAAAAGGGTCAAACCTTGAATCATTAAAAGTGTGGTAAATCATATTCTAGATGTGGACCTAATTATTAGCCATAGCCAGCACAAATGCAGAGGCCCTGCCACTATTGCTGATTCAGCAGCTTGGTTCCACTGTGTCTGTGCTTTTTAATGTTGCAACATCAGCATCAGTACAGTGCACAGGAGTGATAATGCAAAGAGGTCAGAGAGTGTGTCCTCATATCAACTGACTGTGATGAGCTCCACTGGGATGGGCACTGGAAGCTTAGGACTGAGGTAGGAGTTGAGCTCCTTGGCTGCAATAATGAACACCATGGACACAGCACTGACCACCAGTGTGGGAATATGAGTGTTTGGCAGCAAAGAGCAAACATCCTTCAGTGTCTGAAAGGTAAAGAAGCAGGGGAGTTAAGGTTTACTACTGCAATCATAAAAAACAAGTGATAAGTTTGACTTACAATGGTTTTGTCATTGTAAGTCAATAGTTAAGTATAAATAGTCATGATCACCTTGTTACCTTATTCTCTGAGTTACAGTACAGTAAAAAACTTATAATAAATGCCAAAATAATTACAATGTTTAGATTTTATTATTTTTTCCATCAAACATCCATTGCATATGGATGCATGTGCAGTATGTTGTTTTACAATACAGACTGAGTATGCACATTTTGATGAGTGATATCAGTTTGGTGGAAAAATTAGCATTAGTATTATAAAGACAAAGTGTGTATAAAGGTCTCAGAAAAGTCATTAACAGAGTACTATAGTACTTTCAGTAGTTACATGGGTTAACATTAACCTTTTGTGATCTCTGTAAAACCAAGTAAAGATCCTGCACATGGATGTTATATACTATACTATACTATATACTATAAGACCTTTGCCATGATTTGCTTTGTTGAAACAGGTAGCACAATCAGTTCGGTACCTGGCTGTACTTACATACACCAGTGACAGCGGACCACTAAATCGTTTGGGTGAAACTCCGAAGATGTTCTTCAATTGTGCCACCACAGCGTGGCCTGCAGCGGCTGTTGTATAAGCCCGCACCAGAGGTTCAGACAAGTACGTTCCCACAAACCCAAACTTCACCAAACCCAATACCACCTAAATAAACAACCATTAATGCATACATAATGTTTAGCAGCAAAGTCAGGCATTATTGTCTGGGCTGTTGTGTTCACACCTGAATTAGTCCTCCTAGTACTGTAGTGGCAGCTGCCACCTGCACTCTGTATGAGTCCCGAGCAGTTATGTCCACCTCTGCAGTGATGTTAGTCCCATTTGTTATAAGGAAATCCACATCAGGAGCAAGTCTCTCTGTCACACTACCCACCATGATGCTGAGCACAGTAAATGTACCTGAATACACAATAAAATATTTAAATGCTTCTTCTTACAGAGGTTTTAATGACCATGGCACTATTTCACTTTTTTTCTGCTTACCAATAGAGATGTGACGTGATGTTCCAAAAATGAAGTAGATGAGTGCTGGATAAAAAGATGTGTAGAGCCCAAATACAGGAGGTAAGGAAGCCAGCAATGCATATGCCATTCCTGTGGAAAACACAAATGTTACTATGCCTGTCTCAGTTTGCAAATTTTCCATTTTCCAGGATAGTAAATATTTGTTGTGTGTGACACAGGGAGCATGGAATAAAGTCAAAATTGCTTTTTTCCCATATACCCACATGACATGGCATTCACTTGGATTTTTTTCTGCAATATTGTCAATATTTACTCAGCCATGATGTACTACTGTCATACCTTGTGGTAGGTGCATTATGCCAACACTTATGCCAGCAATAAGGTCTGGCATGCCATAGTCCCAGACTGAATACTTGGGCAGCCAGTATAATACAGGCAAACTGCTCATCACAGTTCTTTTGAGTCTGGGTACAGAACATCTACAAGAGATTTGAAGAAATCACAGGAACAAACGTGAGGGTTTTCATATTTGTGAATATTTTAAAGCATAAATGTGTTTGATCTCTGGTTATCTTTTCAAAGAGCATCCAATCTTTTAATCTACATCTACAGTTAACATCAAATTCACAATAGTCACAAAGTTTGACTTACCGTAAGATGTCTTTAAGTTGTTTAGGAAAAGAAATATGAGTGTCAGAGTATGCTTTTCTCTGTGTTACCTCCTCCAGTCTCTGCTCATCCAGAACTTGCCTTTCCACATTGTATTGCATTGTCAGACTCAATTCTAATTTGTTCAGATGTTTACTATGCAGTATAGGGTTATAGGATCAATTCCCAGCACACTTGTTTACCTTAAATTGTCCAACAAACTGTCCACCAAAAGCACATGCCCCAGCACTACTGACACAAGAACAACTGTATCTGCATATATACATCATACTGCCTAATGGTTTACTACAGTCAGGATGTTGTGGGCAGAGTCTCTTCTTGACTACAATAGCTGACTTGAAGGAAGGGATGTAATTATAGTCTTAAAGAAGAAAAATATTAACTGCGTTTATTTTGAAAGGATGTTTGACTGGTGTGTTTCCATCCTGAATGTTTTTCCATTCAATGGCAAAAATGAAGCCAGTGAACCATGAAATGTCATCTCGTAATTATGAACAAAATACAAAAATATGTCAAATGCAAAATGAAAATCCACAAATGGTGCATGAATGTCTAATGAAATTCTGGCACATGGGAAAGTTAGATGTGGGTGCTACAACAATCTTAAAATTTTGTATAAATGGCTTGACAAGACGAGGTCTGTTTTTGTGTGCATAAAGTACACACTGGGCCTTTAAGAGAGAGCTGTAATGAAATCTGAATCCAAGCTGGGAGCAAGGTTTCCTTTGGGTCATTCCAGAGCTGCATGCACATGACTGAGGCAAACAAACTGTAATGGAGAATTATCTAAAATAAATAAAAATATTTCTTTCTATAAAGAAAAGTGAACTCATGGAAGTAAAAATTATTTACATTATTTGTTACTATCACTGTTTAAAACCCTACTTTCTCCTTATCACTGAAACTCTTCTGACCCACTTACTGTTTGCCACAACACTATTTTTGGGTTAGTAGCTCACAGGGCCCACAGTCGTGAAGGGGGCATATATCTTTGTCTCTTGCAACTGCCCAGACCCTCTATAACCCCCCCAGACTGACATACTCAACAACACATGTAGCCTTGTGAAAAACATGGATATTGGTCTGAAGATAAGAGACAGGAGATGCAGATGACTTGGTAAGACTGTTTTATAAGAACTCCATATTATTACCTAAAGTATTAAATAGTAACATTCTCATGCACACAGTGGTATCTGTGATATACTATATTAAACAAATCAGCAGATGTAGTTCATTAGAATGTTGGCTGCTGAAATGTGAAGCTCAATACAATTTATTTTTATGACAAATATTACCAGGATGCTTTTGTAAATGCTTTAGTAGTTTTGATGGTTGGAATATTTGTGATGTTGCTTCTTGTCACCTTTTGTTACATTTTCAAGTCAAGAGGTGTAAGGTTAAGTTCAGATGACTTTTCTTGGTAGTATGATTTAATTTGTGTTCAAATCATATTTTTGTGTACGTATTAAAATGTGGTTTGATGTGCTTGATGGCTGGTCTAGTTTCTTTCTGTTTGCTGTTCTTCATTTTTCAGATACAACTTCTTCATGAGTTGTTCAGAAGTGGATAAAATATCCAATTAACTTTGTAAATATTATTGCTACTATAAATTTGAAGGACAATGGATCTTACAGCTAAACATGGGCTGGTGCTGCTGGATCAGTTAAAGAAGATGAGGGAAACTGAGCATTTGACAGATGTAGTACTGGTGGCTGAGGGCATCAGCTTCCCCTGTCACAGAGTCGTTCTCTCCGCCTTCAGTCCTTACTTTCGTGTTATGTTCACATGTGGCCTGCGTGAGTGCAACAACAGAGAAATATTCTTGCGTGACACCCCTGCAGAAAGCCTGGCTTTGCTCTTAAACTACATGTATTGCTCAGATCTTCCTCTCACTAACGCCAATGTGCAAGGCATATCTATTGCAGCCTTTCTGCTCCAGATGGATGACGTCTTCCTTCGCTGTCAGCAGCATATGACCGAGAACATGGATGCCTCTAACTGCCTTGGAGTGTACTATTTTGCCCGTGACCTTGGTGCAGAGGAACTGGCTGACCATGCTCAGCGCTTTCTGAGGCAGCACTTCATCCAAGTGTGCCAGAATGAGGAGGTCCTGGAGCTGGAGGCCCATCAGCTGGGGAAGCTCCTCAGTTCTGATGACCTTAATATTTCCAGAGAAGAGACCATCCTGGATGTGGTCCTTCACTGGGTGAAACACAATGCTCTGATGGAAGGAGAGATAAGAATTCGGCACCTTCCAGAGCTTTTGAGGAAAGTCCGCCTACCTCTAATAAATCCTGACTATTTAAGAGAGTCAATGAAGAGAAACACAGCCCTGCTGGCTGATGCTGAATGTCTAGATATGCTCAATGAAGCCTTGGAGGCCACTGTGATGCATCCCTTAGCTGCACCGCGTAAACTTAAGCTGCGTTATGGCATGGAGACCACAGATCTGCTGCTCTGTGTCGGTAACGACAGCAGTGGGATTAGGTCAAGATATGGCAACTATGGTGAACGCAGCTTTTGTTATGCCCCATCCACAGGCAGAGCCTATTACATCACTTCACCTCGCTATGGAGAGGCTCTGGGTTATGTGGGTGCTGGGGTTGTAACTGAAAGCAATGTCATTGTTGTGGCAGGAGAGGCAAGTGCGCGCAGAATGGCCCGACAGAAGGACATGAATGTTGAGATTTACAGGTAAAATTTATTTATACACGTGCATTTCCTTGCCCTGCACAGATGGCACTGATTGTTGTCTTTGGTGACAGGTACAAAGTAGAGGCCCAAGGAAGCTGGGAGCACCTGACGTCCGCAGAGTACCGTGACTCATATGCTCTGGGATCACTGGGTGACACTCTTTACCTGCTGGGTGGGCAGATGAAGCTGAAGAACCACTTTCTCATTACCAACTGTGTGGAGCGGTGGTCTCTACAGGGTGGCCCATGGCGGAGTGCTGCACCCTTGCCCTTGCCTTTGGCCTATCACAGCGTAGTTAAAATGAAAGATCGCCTTTATGTCATAGGTGGTCGAACACCACAGGTGAAGTGAATTATTGACTTATTATTTAAAATCCTCTCTTCAATTTCTTGGGAAATCTATAAAACACATTTAACAACAGCTCTATTAGTGTGACTCTTCTAACTGCACCTGCTCTGCTTTGTCATACCCTTCTGCCCCTTCAAACATCCAGTCATACCGGACTGATGATGAGCCTGACCGCCTTAGTAACCGCCTCCTGGAATATGATCCGAACACAAACAAGTGGACGGAACTAAGTCCCATGAAGTACTCAAAGTATCGCTGCAGTGCTGTGGTTCTCAATGATGAAATTTATGTGATGGGTAAGAATATATGTCTAGTCAGCTTTTCTTGTAAACTGGTCTATGTCATTGAATATAAGTTGATTTTTTATTTGAATAATTTCAAGGTACATGTGTTCTCATGCTTTAGCTAAAAAAGTGCATTGATTTCTCAAATAATTTGTTTTAAAATGTGCTCTTTGGTGAAAAAAAATGTGTTACACCAGGAGGCATTGGCTGTGAAGGCATGGACCGCGGGCAATCAAGGCACTGCCTTGATGTTGTGGAGATCTACAACCCAGACGGAGATTTCTGGAGGGACGGTCCTCCTCTCCCTTGTGCACAGCTCTCTCTGCGCACCAATGCCTCTAATGCTGGAGTGGTGGGAGGGAAGATTTATGTGTGTGGATATTACAAAGGAGCAGGTAATTAAACAACATTTGATGCAATGAGAGGAATATGTAAGAGGAATATGAAAGTATAATAATATATAATAATAAATTTCTTCTCTGTGTTAATGGATTTCAGATCGCCATGATGATATAACAAAAGACATTTTGGAGCTGGACCCATGGGAGAACCGATGGACAGTGGTGGCTCGGCGTGCTCTGATGCATGACAACTATGACGTTTGCTTAGTGGCGAATCTCAACCCAAGAGGACTCATGTCTCCACCTGCAGACTTAGTAAAACTGTGACACCCCTGTCAGATAAGATCAAAGTCTCTCTGGGACAATTAGAATATTAATAATTAATTATTAGCGCACTTATTGCTGGGCCAAAGGCATGCATTTTTTCAAAGGGGAAAGGTTTTCCTGCACTGCATTAATGAGGATCTGTGGTTAATTATTTGTAGGCTGTGAGGATAGAAAGATAACTGCAATTACTTAATTTTAAAAAATATTCTGCAGATCGATCTTTTGAAATCTGTAGTTGTGTGGCACCAGGCTGAAACAGTATGATCAGCAATACCAGGAAATTATTTTCTTAACATTAGATACAGATATAAATTGTGGTTATAATTTTGGCCTTATCACAAACCGCACTAAAATGATAGTATTTGGTTTGTTCTTACAGAGAAAATATTACACCTTTAAGGACTTACTCATTACAATAAAGTGACGTTGGCAGAGGTAGGACATCTACAGTTAAGATCAGAAGGTTACATACACTGTATAAAAAGACACATAACCCTTTTTTCCTCACTGTTTGACGTTAAATCAGACTTCGGACTTTTCCTGTTTTAGGTCAGTTAGGATTACCAAATTTATTTCTATTTGCTAAATGCCAGAATAATGAGAGAGATAATCTTTTTATTTCTTTCTTCAAAGTCAGAAGTTTACATATATTTCCTCAGTAATTGGAAGCATTGTCTTTAAACTCTATGATTTGGGTCAAACGTATCCTTCCACAAGCTTTTCACAATAGTTTGCTGAAATTTTGGCCCATTCCTCCTGACAGAACTGATGGAACTGAGTCTGGTTTGTAGGCCGCCTGGTTCTCACATGCCTTTTCAGCTCTGTCCACACATTTTTTATAGGATTAAGATAAGGGCTTTGTGATGGCTACTCTAAAACAATGACTTTGCTGTCCTTAAGCCACTTCGTAACTAATTTGGCAGTATGCTTATGGTCATTGTCCATTTGGAAAACCCATTTGTGCCCAAGCTTTAACTTCCTGGCTGATGTCTTGAGATACTCAAGGCATCATCAGGCCACAGGACATGTCTCCAAAGATTAAGGACTTTGCGCCTGTATGCACTTGTAAACTGTAATGTGTTTTTTTTTTTATGTTGCTTTTGGAGTAACGGCTACTTCTTGCTGAGTGG
This sequence comes from Helostoma temminkii, assembly GCA_900302695.1. Taxonomy (NCBI): domain Eukaryota; kingdom Metazoa; phylum Chordata; class Actinopteri; order Anabantiformes; family Helostomatidae; genus Helostoma; species Helostoma temminkii. Next base: position 66,868 of record OMLM01014722.1, on the reverse strand, counting down.
CCTTTCAGCCCATGTTGGTACAGCACTCACTGTGGATAATGACACTCTCTTACCAGCTTCAGCAGCATCTTCACAAGGTCTTTTGTCCTGGGGTTGATATGCACATTTCGCACCTAAGCATGTTGATCTCTGAAACAAAGGAACCTGTCTCCTTCCTGAGCAGTATGACATCTGGGCATTCCCATGGTGTTTATACTTGCTTATAATTGTTTTAACAGATGAACGTGGCATCTTCAGGCATCTGAAAATTGTACCCAAGGATGAACCAGACCTGTGGAGGTCCACAATTCTCTTCCTAATATCTTAGCTTAATTATTTTGATTTCCTATTATGTCACACAAAGAAGCAGTGTATTTAAGATGTGCCTTAAAATACATTCATAGGTGTGCCTCCAATTAACTCAAATGTTGTCGATTAATCAGAAGCTTTCAAGCATGCAAGTCATCTGGGCTTTCCCAAATTGTTTAGGAGTACTAATGTTAGTGTGTTAACTTCTGACTTTGAAGAAAGTAATAAAAAATTCTCTCCTTTGTTATTCTGGCATTTAGCAAATAGAAATACTTTTGGTAATCATAACGGACCTAAAACAGGAAAAGTCAGGTTTAATGTCAATCAGAAAAAAAATTTGTCTTTTTATACAGTGTATGTAAACTTCTGGTTTCAATTGTATATTAAAAATATATTTATCAATTTGTTGTGATACGCTTGCTAATGGAGATGTTTATGTTATTTTTATGCATAACATATAATAAAAGCTACCATTTTATTAGCTAAATCTGGTTAAAATCTACCTTCTCTGTGTAATGCTGAAAGCTGCTGCAAGTTATAGTGCAGTCAGGTGTTTCTTATATGTAGTTTATACCCATGTAGAAAATGTATTTATAAGACTTTCCATTTTACTGTAATTAGATACACATTGTAGAAGGACTAACATGAAGAGTAAAGTGGAAAGGTACCTGCCAAATTATGATTACTACTATACAATGTATGTTTACACAGTCAGGATTCAAACATGGGACATGTGAATCTGCAGTAGATACATTTGTTTTCAGAAATATTTTTTTAATGTGATTTGTTTCCAAAGAATTTTATTTTATTCAATATAAAGTCAGCAGAATAATACAGAATAAGTTGATTTAAAAGTCTGGAGAAACACTGTTACAAATGTTCACTGAAAAAATTAAAGTTTAAAATCTTTCATATGGGCAAAATTTGTGAATCACTAACCTTATTTACTTACTTACCTATTTGTAATTAGTGCTTTTACTTACACCCACAGCTCTTCAACCGCAAGTCAAAAATAACATACTAATGTTTATGCATAAAAAGATTCAACAACTCAATAAAAACGCTAAACTGATATATAATAACTTTTTTTAAAGAAAACAAATCCTCTACTGTGCACTGAGTCATTTTCTTATCTTCTACAAGAATAAATCAGGATTGCAGTCCATGTCAAACAACTGCCAGAGGTTTTCCTGTTTCATTGGGGTTCCTGTCGTGGACTCAGCTGACAGCTTCTCTAAAATGGGTTTGACTCCTGCGAGGCATCCAGAGCTGTTGCTGTCCTGAGACCAGCAGCTGAGAGGGGTGATTAAACACCCTGCAGCTTCACTGGACCTCATGTCTCTGTTCAGTGTTATCAGACAGTCTGTATTGAGACTGTCTCGGCTAGTAACCATGTGCTCACTCAAAGGTGTTGAAATCTTCTGTTTGTTGTTACAATTCACGAATGATTGACTATTTTCATCTGAGATGGACCTTCTCCTCTGTGAGAGGACTAGTGGTCTCTTCTTGCGCCTCCTATGGCTTCTCAGAGTGAATTTTCTCTTTCCTGTGACACAGCCGGGATCTTGAGGCTGAACTTCAACCTGAGTGTGTTGAAGACTATGTGACGCACATGCAAGCTGTGTGCTTTCCAGCTTGTTGTCCTGCAGGATGTTGGAGAGTGACTGTTCCAGTGCTGGTGACGTCTGAATGGCACTGTCCATTACTCTCTCGGGACTGGGTTTATCTGAATGCTGTGAAAGAAGGGTGCTAAGCAGCTTCAAGGCCTCTTCAAGCATGTTTCGTCCTCTTTCCTGCTCCTCTCTCAGACTCTCCAGATTATTCTTTAAGATTTGCAGATTTGAGCCGTGTTCTGCTGTGGTGTTTCCAACCTTGAAGAAAAAAATCACAATTATACTCAACACACTCATCACTCAGCGAAAATTGCAGCTACCTATAACACTGGCTGCACACTATTCACCTTTTTCACCCTTTCTTCCAGCTCTGTCATCAGCTCTTTCTGGGAGTTCATTTTATTCAGCAAAGTCTCAAACTGCTGACAAATGTCACTTTGTAGACTGGTCAGGTTGTTTTTCACTGGCATTAATGAATACAAGACAAAAATAAGTATATAAAGAAAAAATATATACACGATATTTTATTTATTGTAATAAAGTGAAAATTTCTTACATAGTAATTTTCTACAAATACAGATTATGAATGATATTGCTAATAAATTAACCAGATTAACAGTATGCAGAAAACAAATCAATAATTCACACAAAAAATCATATAAAGGAATTGGGAAACTTACATGTTGATGCAAAATTGTCAAACTTTTCAAGGACTGTTTCGCATGCTATTGTATTTTTGTCAGTGTCAGCAAGCAACTGTTGGATCTAGAAAACATTGCAACATTACATCTAGAAAAGAAGAGCGTATAAATGAACGAATAACTGATGCCTATACTTACTTACTTCTCTGAGAGTTTCTCTAATATGGTGACATTCTTTGACTAAAACATCGCTGTTAAAACAAAAAGTCACACATAATTTTGGACAATATTTTATAACAGTGCAAGTATGTAAAATACTTGTTTTCATGTTTGAAAACACACAAGTTCTTACTTGTCATTTTTTTCTTTTGCCTTTTTTCTGTCCTCTTCAAATTTATCTAGAATTCCAAAAGCTCTGGTTTTGTCCTTTGGTTCTCCAAAGAGGAGAGGTTTAGTGTGATAATTGCTTGAAAACTTTGGGTCACTCCCCTAAACAGTTACAAATATAAAAGTAGAAATATAAAACAGACATTAGTAGTTTTCACTAAATCTAATTAACAAATATTTTCAATTCAATTCAAGTTCATTTATATAGCGCCAAATCACAACAAAAGTCATCTCAAGGCACTTTACAATGTAAGGTTTAAGACCTTACCTTACAATTAAATAATAAGGAAATATGTATGTGGCCTCATAGTTAAATAAAATTTTCCTAATCACAGGTCACTCATTTGAACAGATATAGCATACTGTATCATTGTATATTTTGTTATACTCCAACTACATGTTACTGCATGTGCTGTGGTAAAAAGTAGGGAGTACACTACATCTACATACTGTTAAAACAAGTTTAATTGTGGATAAAATAAACATATTAAAGCACAAAATGGTAGCTCCAAGGATCATGACTTGGTCTTTTGACTTTATTGAAAGTATAACACACCTTCAAATCTCTAGAGAATTTGCTGTACTGTGTTACAGTATTAATATGGAAAATCTCACCTCTTGTGAACTTTGCTGGGAGTTCCTGGATGATAAACTCAAATCTTGAGATGTGCCTTGAGAATTTTCAGGCCAAAACTGAGACCCAAAGAACAACTGAGAATCTGTGAGACTGGAGTACCCACTGGTAGCTGCATTTCTGTTTGTCCCCAGCATGTTTAATGTGTAACGAAAACACAAATAATTTCTTCATGCAGCAAAACAGAAATAATTTGTCAAAACTTGGTAAATAAGCGAGACATTGTTCCATGTATGTAGGCCATGTTGCTGTGATAAAGCCTACTGTTTTCAGATCACTAATGATTATACTTGCTGGTGATATGTAGCGTTAGCTAATAGGTTAAAGTTAGTCATTAAATAGCCCATGATATCTAACTACTCACCTGCTTCCAGATGGGATGTTCAACATTTCTTTTATGTTCCTTAAATGATTCATCATTTCAGTTACCTGTTTGTAAAGATAAAGGATAAGCAGCGGTTTTAGGCACAGTAGCTGTGCTGGAGTCATGCTAGTTGGGTTAATTAGCATTAGCATTAGCATTAATCTAAAAGCTACTTTAGCTAACATACAGCAGACTTCAATTCCAAGAGTCAGATTAAATTTTGGTTCCCATGAAAAATGAATCCATTATATTGAAATGTAATAATTGAAATCCACAGTGTTATCATAGATGAACGCTAAATCTTAACGATATAAAACAATTTTAAAAAACGGACTCACAATTCACAGCAAAGACGAGAACGCTGAGTGTGCTCGCGCGTACCAAATCTCCCGCCATGCGCACTCTCTGGGCGAGGCTATGCTGCATTTAGGGAGCGTCGGAAAAGCTCCATCCATAATAACAAATGACCAAAACATTCACTATCTGGGAGAGATATTGTTTTTTCTCCACCAAGTCCATCGCATAGATTTAGTTTATGGGGTCTTAAAGATGTTTCTTTTTAAGACTAAAGCAATTAGTTTACTGAGTGCACAGAATATGTGCACACGTGCAGTTGTAAAACTTGTGAACTAATTTTACTGTGTGCTTTTGAAGTATTTTGAACTATTTTGTATGACTGTAATCCAAGAAGTACTAAGTAGAAAAATACAGAATTGAGAGACTACATACTGAATAATAATTTTTTATGCCAAATGAAACTTTGGGGAAAAGCCTACTTTTAGTTCACAAAGGGGTACCTAACTATTGCACTACTCCAAAAGTACACATTTAAATTTGTTCATATTGTGTGCAGTCATAGTCTATGACATACTAAAGAAAATAAATAAATACAGGAATGGAAAAGTACTTAATCATTATATAATAATAACCATTTTCATTCTGTGCCAAACATTGACAAATAAGCTGCCTTTGGTTTACAAGAGGTACTTAGTAAGTACTACATGGTAGTAGTCCATGACATACTATCATTTATACTACTATACTATACTATTATATACTATTTCAATTAACTACTAATTGAATGATCAGGCTTTTTTTTACATCAAACTTTGGGGAAAAAGCTTGTTTTGGTCCCATGGAGGGTAGACTAGCACTGCATTACTCCAATTTGGCAACTGCTGGCTCAAAGATATTTAACAAAACAGAGAATCAGTTTAATGGAAGTTGAGAATCTTTTTTAACCTTTAGTAATTATTTTGTTTGAAATGCTGTATGTTGTATCATTATCTGATGAATGTCATAAGGTAGCCTTGATGTCATTGTCCATTCTCTACACCCCAAAGTCAGTACAACAGCTCCACCTAGCCGTTTCAGCAGGGTTAATGCTTAATGTATGTTGTGTTTTTGTGTTGTTTGTTTATTTTTTGTAAATACTTCAAATTAATTACATTTAATTTAGACTCTTGTGGTTGTGGGTATACACGCAGTGGATAGTGTATCAACAGGGGCTAAGCAACAACATTTTGCCCTAAGGCTTCCAAACAGGTCAGTCTGGCCATGCTAGGAGCTCAGATGCTTTGACTTCATAAGCACAGGTGTGAGTAATATAGTATAATATAATGTTCTTAATGTTCTTAATTACAAATGTGCTTTTCCTACTATGTCTAGTTCACATGCCAGCACTAACTCTGTAGTAAATGCATTACAGTATATATTGTGCCAGTATTATCATGGGAGGAAAGATTTTTTTTGTTCAATGCTTCACTTTAAAATAGCTGGTTTTAAATAACAAACAAACATTGTATTCAATTCAATTAGCCAATTCGGTTACTATTACGTGAACACTCAGCTCAGTATAATTGAATTTCTTTGAGTGTAAAATGTTGTTGGACTAATTTATCCTAGGTATTTATTAAATATATTTATATATAAATCCCCAAAGATGTCCCAATCCAACATAGAACAACCGGGGTTTTATTTTGAAAATCTTAACAGGAAGTGTGGATGCTAAATGAAAGAAGGTAGCAGCGAGCTACGCACTGTGGGATCAGCTGTGACTGGTACTGAAGAGGAGCGTTGATGACAGACCTGACAACAAACACAGGTGTTTGTCTGCTGATACATCTGCGGCAGACCGGACCTGAAGCTGATTAAACCACACTTAGGACTTTGGCCAGGCTAAATCCTGGTGTTTGGCTTGTGAGTTAACTTTTTGTGTTTCTAAATTCGCCTACGTGCAGGTGCTCTGTCTGTGGGTGTAGCTAAGCATAACGTTATCCCATAGTGACGTTCACAATGTTGAAGAAAAACACGTTTATATAGAAGCTCTGCACTTGGGGGAGCATCGTTATTGTAGCTCTGCCTGCTAGCACAATTACGGTACAGCATTAACTTCCTCCTGGTGACAGGTGCTAGCTAACGTTAGCTAAACACCTTGGTTTTGTCTTGTTTCGACAGTTCGTGCTGACCTAAGAGGCGTTAGTCATTTTAAAGAAATCTCTTAAACTGAAAGCGTCAAGGTTGGAAAGTAAACGCAGAGAGGAAAGAGACAAAACGTCTCCTTATTAATATTTAGTGTTACTTGGTGACTCGTTTTATTGAAATGAATTTAAAGCTGCAACAGTTTGTCCATTAGTCTAAGAAACAGTCATCACCTGTCTCGGGAAAGGACATACAGGCCTTAATCATTCACTTCACTGGAACTTGTGTGTATTGTGATCAACCCGAAACATGTGCTAGTAGAATGAGGAGAAAGGAGCTAATATCGACATTGAACAAAGTTCAAACTAAGTTGTTCAATAGGGAACAAACTTTGGGAATCAGTGATATATAGACATCTAATTATTAATGTTTCTCATTAATAAAGAGAGTTTAGTATGTGTTTGTTTTTTATGCCAATCGTCTGTTCCACACTCCAGCCCGGTAGGTGGTAGTAATGTACCTTAAGCTGGTTGCAAACTGCCAATCAAATCAAGAAACAAGAAGAAGCTGTCAATTAATGTGTTACTGGATCAACAGTTTTTCAAGCAATTTAGTGTTTATAGGGCTATACAGGCAAATTTAGACATTCATCTAAGAAGTTGAGATATATGGAGGGGAATCAAAACTTATGAATGGACTCTAAAGTGGCACAACCATACAGGGTTGGCATGATACTGGTACCAAAGCTGTACTTTACTTTACTTTGGTATATGCATGTTTTCTACAAAAAAATGTTCTAATAGCAATGTTAAAATAATATTGTTGTCTAAACACAATCAGTAAATTACAAACCAAAATAAATAGCTGTCAAATTAATGTTTAAATTACTGCATATTTAACTGAAGAATTAAACTGTGAGTCCTGTGTTTGGTCCCAGTCTTCCATACTTTTTTCAGTCAGTGTTTTCAGTTTTCATTGGCATATTTTTGATTAGTACCAAAAAATGTGTACACTTTGTTAAAACACCAGGTTCCATCACAAAAAATACCCCGAAGCTTATTTGAATCATTTTGGTTATCCTTGAACGTGTGAAAATATATTATACTTTTGTAATTATTGTTAATACCCAACCAGTCAAAATCTTTAAAGGTATCTTTCCTTTGGATAAAGGTATGTGTCTTACTATGTGCTGAGTCAATGTGATGCATATCTAATTCAAGTCTGTTTGATCTCCAAGGGTCCGAAAATGGCTCTGTCATTCCTTTTGGTCTTGGCTGCCACTGTGATTCTTATCAGACCAGAGACACCTGTAACTAAGGTAGAAGATGGATGTTACATAGCCAAAGGGCCAATGTGTCCTTTGTTCAGGTTACAGTGATTTGTTAATCTCTACGCTGCTTTGTCTATAGGCCCTACACCAGAACTCACTCGAGTGCTGTGGTGAGAAACAGAAAGTGAACATTTCATGCTCAAACGACACTCACTGTGAACCAGGTAATGTGGATGTTCTGAATGACTCACAGACATTTGTCAGGCATTTTCTCAGAGCACTTTTGACCTTTTCATATTGTCATTGTTTTGTTATCACCATCGTGAGATTAGGCAGAGTGAAATGATGTCATAGCCTTCAGTACATGTCATGAATACACTTTAGAACAATTTAAATGACTCACTAAATGCACTCAGAGGGGGTCAATTATTGATCACTCTCCATCTTTGAATTAATGCTAAATTAGCAACATTACCGCCACCTGTGTTAAGTGTGTCTTTCACTGTCTGTAGGTCCATTGAGTTATCCTACTGCAGTAGCCATTTGTCAGTGAAATCGAATTAAATTTTAAGGCTGTGTCGCAATCACTTTCTACATACTATATCATGCACTTTAAAGGTTGTTTGCCATTTTGTAGTGGTGTCTGAATGTTTGAGAATTCTTATATCCTGGACAGTACACTGAAAGTAATGTACATCTTTAATCCACCTTTAACCCACTTGGTGTGTGTGTCTACATAGACCCAAGAGCCATATAAATTTATAAAAATGACTAAAATGTGGATTTTGCATAATAGGAGCCTTTTAAGGTCTTTACACAATAGAGTTGAATTTTCCAAGCAGCTACAAAAAAAACTCTGCTGCACTGAAGTTTCCCAATTGCACACTGGCTTCCATAATTCTTAAATGGAAGAAGTTTGGCACAACCAGGACTCTTCAAGAGCTGGTTGCCCAGTCAAACTGACCAAACAGGGGAGTAAGAGAGGTGACCAAGAACCCAATGGTCACTCTGACTGAGCTCCAGAGATCCTGTGTGGTGATGGGACAAAGTTCCAAAAGGACAACCATCACTGCAGCATCCACCAATGTGGGCTTTCATCTAGCTACCAGTGTAGCCTTTACTCACTGCAAAATACATAAAAGCTAACATGAAAGACCCTCAGACTGTGAGGATCAAGATTCTCTGTTGTGATAAAAGCAGGACTGAAGTGTTTGTATCTAAATGTGTCTGGAGGAAACCAGGCACTTCTCATCACCAGCCCAATACCATCCCACTAGTGAAGCATGGTGTTGGTTGACCTTATATTTAAGGTCCATGGGACTGTATCCAGCCAGTCTGCTTCTGCATGCCAGAAGGATACTGTGGAAAGATTAAACTTATGAAACAGCCTGTGGGTTCCTGTGTTCACATCACTTTTGTTATTGGCAGCCTGTACAAAAGGAAAAAAGGAAACCTTAAATATTTTAAACTGTATTAGTTGTTAAATGTTTACTATCGTTGATAGTAGTGATAGTGAAGTGTATACACCAAGTAATCATCAGTTTCTCTACTGTAGAACAAAGTGTGAAAATGGCAAATGATGTGAAATCTGTTCTTGTGTTTTCAGGATGCTTCTATCGTGTCCTTGAGACCAGCAACACAGTTTGTGTGTTCTGTGACTCAGCAGCTGTGGATTTGGAGAACACAACAGCCTGCTCCTTCAGTAAGCATGCATGTGTTTTAAATATGAATGTCGCATTGTACTTTTTTAATATGCTCTTTTTACGTGCTTTCTAGACTACACATTGGAGAAGAAAAATCATACAACTGTAACTACTGTCATTCCTACAATTGGTAAGATAATCATTCTGTACTGATTTACTACTTATGTATAATATTTATTGCCCTATACTGCAGTGTGTCTACAAGTTTACAATTATATAGGGAAAAAAATCAATTACTGGTCCAACTTAGTTTCACAAATGAGTTACAAATGTCAGTTAAAGAGACAAACACACACACACACAGAGAATGAAAGTGTTTGCAGCCTGTTTTGTGCTGTTTTTAAACAGGAGGACCAGGTGTGGCAGCCTCTCTTCTTCTGGGAACACTGTTGATAAGCTTGTTCCTGATCCTATCTGTTGCCTCCTTTTTCTACCTCAAACGCTCTAACCGACTCCCGAGTGTCTTCTACCGCCGCAACAAGGGTAAGCACTGCATTGCTGTGATAAACTGACTATGATTACACAAGACGTTACCTGAATTAAGAAGCTTACTGAATCATCACACTCAGTAAGTCCTATATAATAAAGCAAATATGTTTGGTGAACAGTGTTGAGAAAAGTGATATTGATTTTCTGTCAAGTGAAATAAAAACTAACATTATTTTGTGTACTTTTATAGCCTTTATATTCCAACCAAGTGAGACAGTAAGTGGATTTTTTTTTTTTTTAATGCTGACTACAGAGACAAAATCTGTGGTAATTGTAGCCTCCGCAATGTTCTCCTAACGTACAAACTCATTATTTGTTTGTTTTTTCAAAGCGATAGTCATAATTCCTTTGTTTATTTTTCCTCCAGGCTGTTATGATCCCTTCCTCGTCAGGTAAGACGACTACACTCTGTGGAAATTACTGCACCTCTCTCACCTTGCTGAACAGGTTATAGTACGATGTGAAGCTAGCAATGCATAACAGCCAAAAGACGACCCACAAGTATTTGGCAATGTTGATTAGAAGTGTTACACTTTTGAGCTTTGTTGTAAGACAATATTCACAAAAAATGTGATCTTGAGCATAAAAGCTGTTTTTACAGGAAACACAAAATGGCCTTTAAGTTTGTTCAGATGTGCTATAAACAATTCCAGTACATGTCTCCTCTTGTTTTTGTCACAGATGATTATATGTTTTTGTGTTTCTTTCATTCTTTTGAAGTGCGGAAGCCAAGATATGTGAGAAGGGAGCGGCCTTCTGCATCATCAGCAGTGAACAGTGCCACCATATCCACCACATCCACTACTCAAGTCCATAATGTGTAGGTAGGAGAGAAGGCTCAGGAATGATGTATCATTTTCTTATTATGTCAATGGAAGTGTGAAGAAAGACTCATTGTATGTGGCCAAATGTAACAATAACTACTGTTTTATTCTTTTCAATAGGGTTTTTACATTTTCTGTATTTAGTCAGAATATTATAATGAAAAAAAATTCAATACCAGGCCACTGTTGTTATCATCTTATTGACAAAGTGTTTTGCTTGTTCACATCAAATTAGTTTCATATTTTAAAAAAGGCAGACACACA
>OMLM01014722.1:36371-53416 GCA_900302695.1 Helostoma temminkii | reverse complement strand
TTTGTCCTTCTGCAACAGGTACGTCCTTATTTATTTCACTTTAACACTAATGTACTGACATACTATGTTTTAAGTCAGCTGAAAGTACAAAACGTAATGACTTTGTAAAGCAGCTAAAATGGTTTATTAACAACATTGCCTGTTATGCTGCAAACCTGAAACATAGTTTAAACATTTAGCAAACCATACTTAAAGTAATTGTACAAAAGCTCAGGTACATTTAAGGAATTTATTTAATTGGTGCAATTTTCAATAAGATATTTTATTTATTATTTTACTGTCTATCAATTTGATTTCACTCTGTTTACACAACACCTGCAGTGAGTTTGTAAAGTTTGACATTGGACATCAAAATGCTTCATATCAGGTCATATGACTGTTTTCTAAGAGCAGTGTATTCTGGGGTCTGTTATGAGCTTGTGACCAAGGTGCTCTGGTGTTTCTTTGCTGCTCTGTGAGGCCTTCACTTCCACAGACATTGTGATTGTTTGTCTTCTGCACAGCTGTTTACTATTACAAGCAAGATTAAGCTTCAGACAAATGAATGTGCTTTGTAGTATAATAATCAAACATTTAAATCTGTTACCTTCTGTAATGTCCTTTTTTCAGATTGAAGATCATGTGATATATAAAAATGGATGATTTAGATCACAGCATTCACATTGCAGAGTACGACTGGACGAGCTTCTATGAGGAGAGTGAGGAGTGCAGTCTCCTGCAGCCTTCGATCGCCTGCCCTGACAATTTGAGCCTTAGCGATTCAGAGGATTCAGAAAGTTCAAATCTCGTCTTCAGCGCGGGTGAGTGGAAGACACAGCAGTGTCCCAAAGTGAAAAGTGATGGAGCTGAGAGCAGTGCTGCAAGATGCAGCATAAAGAAAGAAAGCTGCACAAAGTTACTAGCAAAGCTGATTGAGGTTGCTACAGGAGGAGAACAAAATGATGTTACAGCAAAACCCAATGAGGAGAATGTGGTTCATGTAGACTCTGAAATATGCCTTGTTTGCCTTTCAGGAAATTCCCTCAACACCAAAGAGGTGCATGAAAAGACTGCAGAAGACACAGAGACAAACAAGTTGCAAGCTGAACCACTACATGTTCAGAGTTTAGGAGTATCAGCTGAGACGAAAAAAGGAGATGGAGATCTGCAAACAGAAATTGATCATTCCAGCAATGAACCTGATCCATTGTTTATCAGTCAAACAGGAATAAATGTGAACGAGCCACATGCTACAGAAGGAGCTCTGAGTGAGGATGTGAGCAGTGTCACTTCAAGAGCAGAGAAGGAGCGTTGGTTCATCACAGTTAATGACAGTCCTGCACGACAGCGAGCACCTTCCTCCTCTATGAAAAAAAAACAAAGACAAAAAAAACCTCGTAAGAAAATGTGCAGCTCGAAGCAGGAGAAACATGTTGAACATAGTTTGGAAATAAAAGATAATGATGAATCTGAGGGAGGGAGGGATATGAAGGGCTTCAGTCGATCAAAGCAAAACTTGGTTCAAAACCCAGGAGAAGGTTCAAGTTCAGAAAAACATCCTGATTTATTCCAAACCTCTTGCGAAAAAGACAAAATATCAGAAAAACTGTTAATCTATAATTCCCTGAAAGAACATATGGCTGAGCCAACTATGGACACAAGCCAACATGAACCAGGAAGCTTGACCTCCATGTCACATGACACATTTACCCTCAAAGATCCTTTGCATGTGGAGAGTGCAGAATCAGATCAACTTGAACATGGTGTTGGGTTTTTCTCCACACACAATTATGACTCTAACAACTATTCGTCTGTTGCTGAATCAGTGGGGGAACCTTTATACCAACTTACAGAAAACCAACAATTATTTCTCACATCTAGCCATCTACTAAATACCGGACATACAAAGGACAACAAAGTACATTCTTGTGATAGCGCGCTCTCTGGCAATACAGGAGAGTTTACTATTAACTGTAATGGTGATGGTTTTGACAGCACCGGTGTGGAGCCTATCCTGACATTTCCATCTGCTGGTGAAACAGCCAACAAAATGCCAGACGACACCTCCACATGTGAGAATAGCACACACAGCGCAGAGCTCTGCATGTCCTCAGACACACCCAGACTCCAAAAACAAGATATTAATCTTTCAGCATCTGGTAGCTCTTCAGGACATCAACTTAGTCCTCTTCCTGTTCCTGCTCTCACTTTAACGTCTTGCACCTCTGTGGCCAACAGCTCTGAAACATATGCGGAAGCCGCGGGCCACACTCGGCCTGTGTACGCTATTTCTGCCTTTTGGGATGAAATGGAAAAGATGACAATAAGTGATATTTTGCAGCTTAGGACGGATAGAAGCACACTTCCCAGGGAAACACAAGAAGCTCTAACACTAAATATAAATGGTCCTCCAACATGGTGGTCATCAGATGGTGGTCTGATGGATACTTCAGACACTGCAGATTCAGACTACTTTACACAGCCTGATGAATCCAAACCAGATTGCTCAAGCTGTGAGTTTTCCTCCTCCGATTTTGAAGAGGAGTATTGGCAGCTTATTGGTGCCAGTAGGAACCCCAGCCCTGATCCTCATGACAAAAACAAACCACAGACAAGTGCGTCTCCTTTGTTATCACATGACGAGTTGTTGTCCACGTACTTTGAAGGAAATGAGACACCTGTACCTTCAGAGAACATTGCAGGACAGTGTTTGGAGGATCAGGAGTCACGTACTTCAACAAAACTTTTACAGCCAAAGCCTATAAGAAAAAGTAAAACTGTGCACAACATACAAGCTCTTAACACAGAGGATGTAACTGTGCAATCCTTGTTTGGTAATAATGAGAGCAGTGTTTATCTCAGCTACAGTCAGTCTCTGGAGGAAAACATGGCTTTGAAAGTAAATGACAGCCTGGAGACACTAATACCAACATCTATTCTATCCAGTACAGACACACTGGACAAACATTACCAAATATCCATCCCAGAAGTGTTTGAATACTTTTTCACAGAAGATGGAGCAAAGACTGACTCCAGGTGCATCACTGTCTATGATCCAGAGGACATCTTAGTGGCTCCTGTATTTGACTGCACTCTTAGTACATTCAGAGATGAAATGTCACTGTCTCCCCTCCATGATTCTGAGTGTGTTAAAGAGAAACCCATCCCTATCTTTTCTTGCTCCCATCCTACCGTTAGAGAATTCACATTTCCAAAACCAGATTATGTTTTCCTGCATGCAGACTATGAGGAGAATGACATCTCTCCAATCAGAGTTGTGTCTCATTCTTTCACCCAGGCCAGTGACTGTGGGACAGGTAAATCCCGCAGTTGGAAACATTTGCTGTCGATTCGGAAGGTTTGTTTCCACAACAAAGGTAGCATATGGTGCAGAAGCTCTGGTGCTTGGGTGTTTCCAGTTAAGGAAGAAAAGGCACCCAAGAACAGAAAAGATCCACCATTCACTGAGAGAAGAGTCTCTTCAACTCCAACTCAGATGTTTAGAGACCTAGCACTGCAGCAGAGGATTTGGGAAACTATACACACAACAAGTAAGCGTGAGATCTGATTTCTGAATGGAAAAAGAAAGAAATACACATTTAAAGTAAAACAAAATGTATTTGTCAACTGTTTGTGTCTATGTCTCTTACAGGACGAGAAGGCATCTTCTCTACACTGAAGCAGTCAGATATATGTTTGGTCTGCATTGCCTTTGCCTCCTGGGTACTGAGATCCTCTGATCCAGAGGCTGCTGATGCCTGGAAAGCAGGTATGAAACTCTTACATTATATAAGAATTATCAAATAATATTTCTCTGCTGAGAAAAAGTTGTGTCATGTATCTATTGCCTAACACTATTCAGTGTTTGGCAACACTGGATTTAAAACCTGATGGCTGAGAGCACTGTATAACATTCACATCCAATTCTACAAACTAACCTTTTGATTGAAATCCTGTCCAGCTCTGCTAGCAAACGTGAGTGCGCTATCAGCTATCCAGTTCCTGCGGCAGTATGTGAAGAAGAATCCTCTTCAAGATGATCCCTGATACTGTATATTATGTTCACACAAGAAACTTCATTTCTAAACATTTCCACCTGGGTCCATGCAGAAAACTATATGTGTGCAATCTGTACAGTCATATACTTGTTAAATATCCACTTTCTTAGTGTATGTACTGGTTTCCATGTTACAATACTGCAAGTAAAAGTAGAAGTTAGCAAAGCTATGTTTGAAAAATATGTTTTAAATCACAGGCCAGTGATGATATTTTACATTTTTGTTGTTTTCCTTGTGTACAAATGCTTTCAAAAGACAAAAACTAACATTTCATTAGTTTTTTTCTCAATATTAACTTCATATATAGTCTTTTAATTAAAAAACAAACTAGACACTGTAGTTTCACATTACTCCAACAAGAGTAAAGTTCATATATTTGAGATTATTTTCAATTATGCAGCTGGTGTGTTTGTATTTTAGCAGGACTCTGTGTGTGTGACCAACTCTACCTAAACAGCAGTGGTGATGGTCAAGAAATGTATCACTCAGTGCAACAGGTTGGCTCATGGATGTTTTAAATCGTGTTTTAAAGTCTCTACAATAAAGAAATAAGCTAACCCAAACATTGACAATACTAATATTAATTAAATAATTTTGCTTGATCTGTTCTGTGTAAAGTGATGTTAATATGTGGACCATAATGTGACTATAGAAGCTCCTACTTTTTAAACACATATTGTTAATGTTATATAGGCGCAGTCAAGCTTAGTAGTAATAGGAGCTTAGTGGTTTTGGATGTACTGGTGTAAAGTGTATGTGAGGTGTCTTTATGCAGGATAAAATGGAAGGGAAATTCTACAAACAAAGTTGTGGAATTTGGTTTGGTTTTTATGGATAAAAAGAAAATATTACACAAGTCTGTTTGAGCTAAATTGGTCAGAAAGTTTGAAAAGTTGAAAAGCCGTTATGAACTAATGCAGAATTAGCTCTGACAAATCTATCACATCCCGTTTTGGAACAAAAAGCAAGCTGTAAGATTTTCTCATTATTAGTTTTGACTAGTATTATAGTCTAATTATATAACTATAGTTATCATTTCCATTAGCTGCTATGTTTAATGCTAAAGGATCTTTTGTTAGTGCTCTGTTAAAACATTTTGTGTAATGAACTACAAATAAAGTTTTTTAGAATGCTTCATATTTCTTGTAAAAACTGTCTACATTAGCATTTTTAATAGATTATAAAACTTGTGCTGTAAGTAGTTTAAACCGATTAAACCATAAATATGTGACTCTTCTCTTGGTCTAAGTTGATGTGTGTAGAAAACAACAGCATCATTAATGTTTCTATAGTTTATACCACAGGCTGTTTTCTATACAGAAAAATGGCAAGTGCAAAGAAAATTAGGTGGTAATTGCAGAAATATTTATTGAATTAAATATGCAATGGATACAATTCGATACACTTTTGTTTTATAATCACATAAATATTGAATTTCAAGGCAGTTCTTTTTGTATCAATTTCCTTTCTATCCAATTCTGCTATTCAAAATGTGTTTATAAAACTTTATAGTGACAGGTCATAGTCCAATTAACAATTACATCACCTTATACTATTATATTCTGTTTTTAGCTTATAATTTACTGCTATCCTGCTCCCAAGGGTCAAGTGTTCACATCTACCTCTATATCATTATGTAGAATACTGTGAACATGTAATATTTACATTACAACCTCAAAAATGAGTGGATAAAAGCTTCGGTATATTGTGAAAAGATATCTTGATATATAAAACTTTAGGAGTTAGAGAAATATTTAGCAGATTTAAGAGTAAAACCACCCTCTATTGTACTTTCAGAGTCTAAAACACCACAATGCAACTTGCTACTCTAGCTTTGTGAAAACTGAAGACTGAGTCATGCTCGATTGTTACAATTATTCTAACATTGATTAAATGTCATTCTGTACAAGGAAATCATTCAGAAATCATTATAGGGATATTTAACCTTAACACCAAAGTCAGTCTGTTTTCATATCCTTTATAAGAGCTTTTAGCAAATTTATATCACTGCGTAAGAAACTGTTTTACAGTTTGTTAGAGAATATCTGTCACATTACATCTCGCATGAATGGGTGACATTGTTCATTATGGTGATAATAATATTAGTATAAAGTCTTAAGCGATATGAAGACTTCAGACGGACTTTGAAAGTCCCAATAAGTGCTGAACAAGGAATGCACATAAAGATCCACAAAGTATTTTCTAAAATATATTAAAACAAACAACTGACACACAAACATTCTCTTACAGTCTCAAAAGTACACAGTATTGTACTGGGTTTAAGTGTAGGGTCTCGGGACATGCGCCACCTGGCACTCAAGATGGCTTGTCACCTTCTTTCTTTAGTCGGCTTCAGAAAAAAGAAACAAAACTGAGTTAAGAAATTGTGCAGACAACTTCACACAGTTTACATAAAAATAATTGAGTCAGATCCAAAGTTTAAGTAACAGCAAGTATTTAAATAAGAGGAAATACACAATCTACTACTAAAATCACATTATTTTTATATCATTGTTTTTTTAAATTCTGTTTTATTATCTCATGCTGTGATGTGGCCATGCTCTATTCTGCAGTATTGAACCAAGGACCCATTTCTTTCTGAAAATTACAGCTGAATTACAAACAAGGACCTCAGCGTTCATAGGCAACTATGTTTGTGTAAGTTAACCAAGCCCTTGAGGTGCTAAGAAAGATGAGTCACCTACAGGAGTTTGATAGCTTGTGTAACAGAAGCCGATTCCTGATTAGTGAGAATATATCAAATCACTGATGTCACTTAATATTATGATGAGGAGCTCAAAAATAGTGTACTAACAGATAAAGAAAACAATTCTGACCACTTCCAAAAGCCTGACACTAACATGTCAATGTGATGCAGCTACACAAATGAGCAATTCATGTGATGCTTAATGTATTTTATGTTTCATTTTTGCTACTTTCAAGATTATTTCTCTTTTGACTAATAGTGTCTGTGATAATCCTTCCTAACAGTTCTACACTGATGGTGTTTTGAATCTTCTTTAGTATTTTTCCACTGTTGTGGGAAATGTAGGTCATAATACAATATATTCTGGCCAATATGGTACTTACATTGTTGGTAATGCACAGCGTCTACTGTGTTTTTGCATGTGTTTTTGAGTCTAAATGCCCATTATAAATGCAATAAGGCATTTGGGGTTAAAACAATGGTGAGCTTTGGTAAACAAAATAGTCTTGCCACAGCCTCTGTCTCTGTCCTTCTGGTGTGCGTGTTGGTATTTTTGTGATGCACCATCTTCTGTCAGCAGCTACACACATATCTGTTTGAGATTATGTTCAAACTTCCAAAATCATGTCAGAGGCTGCTTTGTTACAGACACCAGCTACCTAAATCTAAGCTAAATCCAAGTATTTCAGATTTAGCTAAACATGCAGCAACAGTATCAACGACATCAGGAGTAATGAATGTTGCAACTCGCATGAAGGCAACACAGTTGCCTTCATGCGAGGAAAAACCTCGGTCACACTGAAGTTATCAGTGGAGCAGTCAGCTGGAGACAAGTAAGTGTGCTAATATTAGCAGTGACTTATGGACATTAGCTGATGACTCCCCTGATTAAAACACAACTGAAACTATAAGCTAACATTATTTCATTTGTACATGTGCCTGTACACAGTAGTGTTGCTAAAACTGCAGTTTCAGAAAAATGATGCTGACTGACACTTTTCAGGGAATCCCAGCACTGTGTGATACAATTAAGCAGCAGAGTGACACAAGAGGCTACTTTTGGAAAGAGAAGACCGTCTGTTTCATGTAATTGTTTTTTTAACTCTCATCACACTAGTGGTGGGAGAACAACTTATGTAAAAGTATCATTACTACAGTGTAAAAATATTCTGTTACAAGTGAAACTCCTGCCATCCCCATTGTACCTTAGCCTTCTGAATCCAAAAGCTGCTACTGCCTTTTCAGAGAAGAGGTAAAAGAAAAGAATCAAGCAAGTCCAGCTGCCACCAAGTAGCACCTCTGGGAAAATCATGACTTGGATGACTGTCTCCTGACGTTTTATAATCCTAGCTCTAGATAAGAACCTTTAAAAACAAAACTCACCTGTAATAATCTTCTTGACTTGGTATAGGGCCTCCATGCAGGTGATGTCCATGCAGCCACTGCTGCTCCATAGCTATCCTCTGCAGCTCTGCGGATTGAGCATGCATAGCCTGGAGCTGGTGAGCAGCAGACATTGGAGGAATTGGGCCCTGCAACTCTCGTGGATATGCAGCTCCTTTGGAAAGTACAAAAAATTTTCAAAATTAATTAGAAAAACTGGAAACTAACAACACTTAAATTGTGGACTGTGAATAAAGATCTAAGATTTCAAACCAAGCAATGGGTGGCGCAGCATCTCATGATCATGAGGAAAATCACTGAGTAAAGGATTGGGGATTGGGCCGCCAGGGAAGGGGAATCGGGTCAAACGTGGTCCTGCTGCCAGAGGGTCCACTAGGGGATGAGGGCTAGAACCTGTATGAAAAACAAGACCTACAGTAAATACAGTTCAACACGCCATCACCACATGTATTACTGCTCATCAGTTAACTTCTGAAAATCCATGTATTCAACCTTACCCTGACCGAGGGGGTCCTGTTGGTGCAGGTGGAGATGAGAGTGAATGTGAGAGTGCTGGTGATGATGCGGAGTCACATTGAGCATCTGCAGCCTTGCAGCAGGGTCAGTCGCCACAGACGCCATCCTCTCTGCGTGAAGCCTCTCTGCAGTGAGTCGCTCAGCATAACTCAGCTCTGGGCGTAGCTGAGGTCCTGCCAGCACCATCCTCTCCCGCTCCAGATGATTCAGCCCAGGATGGAAAGGTGCAAAGGGATGGGGCGGCCCAGGAATGTGGGGAAGAGCCAGAGCACCATGTCTGGCAAAGTGCTCCATGGGGTTGGCTGAAGGGTGTAAGGTTTCAAGGTCTGGAGGCTTCACCTCAAAACCAGGCTTCATCCTCTCGCGGAGTTCTCTCTCTCTGAGGTTCCTCAGCTCCCGCTCTCTCAGGCTGGGTTCAGCGCTGTACAGGCCGGGCACATGGTATGCTAGCAAAGGGTCGCCAGGGCTCAGAGACACATAAAAAAGATTGTTACGGTTGGGGGGAGACATGACATGTGGCCGAGCATATTCACTGAGGGTGCGCAGAGCTGGTGTATCTGGGCCAATGTAGGGGGGCACTGCAGCTACAGTGGCGGGTGGCTGCTCAAAAGAGGAGCGTCCATGGCCCTGAGCTGTCATCTGGGCCTCACTTATTCGACTGTCATGGGAGGAGCTGGAGGCTCTCTGTAAGCAAACACAGTGTGAGACATAACCCATACATGGTCTGTGTGGCTGAACCAATGCTTGCAAAAAAGAAATAAAACAAATGTTACACTCACAGCATTTCTGTCTGCCTCCCTTTCTCTCTCTCTGTCCTTTTCCCTTTCACGCTCTTGCCGAGCGCTGAGCTCTGCCTCTCTCCTAGACTTTTCCACGGCCTCCTCCCTTTTCTTGGCCAGTTTAGAGGAAGAAAGCGGAGTGAAGAACAAGTCTGTTCTAGCACAAGAGTTGTAACCACGATCCAAATGTTTGATAAACCTGAAAGAAAGAACAGATTTGTTAGTATGACATAAACACAAAATCAAAAAATGAAGACTAGGGAGCTTTAGGCACTAAATATGTGTAAGAATAATGAGATGCACATTGAACTGAATACAGCAAAAGATGTAATCTAGCATCTGCCCTCAGTCCTTCTTTGATATCAACAAAGCCACTTAAACCTCAATATTATATTTGCATTTTCCCTAAGGTTTATGGCTGAAATCTCAGCTTTAAAGCAGTCAACACCTTTTACAAGAATCATACCGTGCAGACTGGCTGGCATGGCTTGCAATGTTAACAACTGTGGGTTCTGGTGAGGGGCTGCGAGGTGGGGGCGGTGGGCTCTCAGCCTCTTCTGTCTCATCCAACGGCTCCTCTTTAATCTGAATGTGTGATCCCCCTGCCGCGCTGCTCGGTGTGGGTCTCAGAGAAAGAGGCGGGAAGGAGGGCTGCAGGCTGGGCACAGGGCCGATAGCAGAAGATGCTACAGAGGTGAGAGGGTGTGAGGCTGCAGCAGATGAGTGAGAGGAAGTCATGCTTTTCCCAGGGTGGGTCTGCACCTGAGAGATCACTGGAAGTTGGGTTGGAAGTGACTGTAATGGCTGAGGCATGAGCTGAAGAGGGGGAGGTGGGGCACCTGGGGGATGCTGGTTGGGCAGAGAATTGAGGGGCTTTAGAGCAGGGGGAGGGGGGAGATTAGAGGGCATCTGGGGGAAAGGTGTAGCAGACTGGTGTTGTAGCTGTTTGTGTGAAGGTGGAATTGGGGTTGTGGGCGGAGGCTTAATTTGTGTTCCAGATAGAGGAGGCTGGGAGATCTGCGACTCCTTAAAGAAGGGTGGGGGTCGTGGGAGGCCCTGAGGTGAAAGGCCATGAGTAGAGCTGAGAGCAGGCGGGACCTGAAAAGCTGGAGAAAGAGGAGAGTCCTGACCCAGTGGTACGGGAGGCGGACCAGAAACAGAGTGTGAGGCAGGCTGTGGGCGGATGTTAGGTGAATGTCCAGCGGATGGTTGAGGGGCGTCTGGAGAAGGAGGAGAGGGGCTGTGACCCGGGTCTGCAATGGGGATGCTTTGCGGTGACTGAGGAGTGATGGGGGGAACCTGAGAGGGGAGGGGCTGAAGCACTGGTGCATCAGCCAACACAGGGGCAGCAGACTCTGACGGGATGCCATTTGGCTGGGCAGATGAGTCAGAGTCACTCTCATTGCCTGGCTGGGGGCTAGGAATGCTGGGAGAGGAGCTGCGGTTGTCCTGATCAATGTCTTTGGTGTCACTGCTGCCATCATCCTGAGCACTGCGGCTTTCTGAAGAGCTCTCCTCCTCTGCCTCAGCCTCAGAGCGGGAGCCCTGTGGTTCCTGGGAGAACAAACAAATCTGGATGACTTTCTGCTCTCAGATAATGTAACATACAATAAGGAATATAAGCACTTGTGCTTTGAAACTGTAAGACTGATCTTACTATAGGTTACAATCCCTGCTGCACAAAATCTCACAAACCACATCTTTGGAGATGTTTTATTACAATAATATATGATATGAAATGTCTCACTTGTGTCTTTGGCCTTTTAGGTGTAACCTTTTCATGTTCGTCAGGCTCCTGGGCTGGACTTTCCCTCACACGTTTTGTTGTCTTTGGTGATGTTACCTCCTCTTTTATCTTCTGTGAACACAGCATATTTACATGGTGACATTAATTATTGAAATAAATGACAATATAAAGAATGTCAACTGTACTGGGTGAAAGTCTGCAAACAACCGCCCAAAAATAAACTGTTTAGTGTTCAGCAGTGTTTCACAAGAGTGAATGCATTACAAAGTTGTATACACGTCACAAAATTATACACCCAGTAATTAAGTATTTATCAGGCTACTATGAGGTTGCTGAGCTCAGCTCAGTTGCAGCTGTCTTTGAGGCAGCATAATGGAAACACAGCCACACTATTAATATCTTCATTTCTAACACCTAACTGTAAAAAAAAAAAAAAAAACAACAACAGGACACACATGCAAGACTGGTCTCAGATAATGTGTGTTCTACCTTGTTTGCCCTCTTAGTGGATTCACTCTTATTGTCCATGGATGATGACCTCAGAGAACTAGAGGTCACTCCACTAGGTGAGGGCTGGATACTCGACCGCTGATCCTCATTGGTGGGGGAGCCTGTGAGCCTCCTGTGGCCACTTCTTAAAGATGACAGCTGCTTTAAAAATAATCACAAGTTCACACTGTTAAAATACAAGCAAAAAACATGCTTCCCAGTGTGGACAAGATGTTTTTCACACAAAAAAAACGTTCATTAATGATATTAAAGTGTGACTTTGCTGATGGTCTCAGGCTTACAGGTGCTCTGCTTCGCCGTGTCCTCATGCCATGTTTGCTGTTCACCTCCTCCTCTTCTTTAACAGGTTTAAACATGAATGGAGCGACTGCAGATTTTGGAGCTGGCGGCAGACATCCGTGTTTGTTTTCATATGTGCGACAAGTCGTGCACAGCAAAGGATTGTGTCTTCCCCCTTGGTGCCAATCTTTAGACCCTGTTAGAGCAAAATGTTTTCACAAACTATTAAAGCACTTTAAAGCTATTTTCCACAGCGGAAATCAAACATTTTTCTCACTATAAAGGTTTTACTGAATCATTAGTATTGCGTAACATACTGAACTTGTACTCACTTGTTGCACCACAGTGGCTGCAGCTCTTGATGTCCTGTTCACTGTCTTCACTATCAAGATCATCCTCGCTGGCAGAACTTGCATCTACTGCAAAAGAAAAGATCAACATCGATGAAGTCTAATCTCAGATCACCACAAAATTTGGAAGAAGGACAAAAAGAACAAATTTCTGAGGAAAAGTAAGTGCTCACCTGAATAGTTTCGTGATGGGGTGCTCACAGGAGGTGCAACAGAGCGAGTCTTTGCCTTACGAGAGGATGGCTGTCGGCGTTGCTGTCGATAAGCTCTCGTTCCTGCAGCCTCAGGAGTTTTCTTCCAGTGGTAATAGAAAGTGATCAGCTCTCCCTGAAGATAAAAACATTGACTTTTAGGAACGATATAAGATAAGATCAAGAAATCATGAATCATTGCTTGTATCACTGCATTATGACTTGTTCTTTAAACCGAAAAAGTGTTCAATTACAGTCTTTTTGCTGGGCAGAAAGTCTTTCCTGATGCGGAAGAAATTCTTTCCATATTGTCTGAGGCCTTTGATGAAACGTTTCTGAAGAGAAAAAAGAAATAGAGAGGTGAATATAATTAAATGACATTACATTGTGAAACAAAGAGCTCCAGGACAGATAATGTTAATGTTACTGTATATTTATTGAACATGTCTGACATAGTTATTGTAGTGGTACTAAACTGATGCAATTTGACATACTGGTCAAAAACCCTTCTGCTGTTTTAACAGTTGTCAAGATGGGTTAACTGATCTAATTTTTTTATTAGACATCTAAGTTTGTTTGGAGAGTTCACACATAATGGACCAAGTGTGAAAATACTGTAAATACTGATAATATCATCTGTCTGCACAAACATCAAGGACAAACAAATATCAGCACTGAACAAGAAATGTCTCACCACATCGTCCTCCGACCAGCATTTTTCAATAAGCTTTGGCAGAGGCTTCTTAACCAATCGCTGAAGAGCTTTTGCTGCATCATAATGACTTGCGTGTAGCTAGAACAAGCACAGGTGTTTGCACATTTATAGCATAATGTTGCTCTTTTTTGAATTCTGTAATATGGTGAATATAAATTCAAGCTGTGCTCCTCACCATGTTGAGAGCGTTGAGTGTGGTATCATCACGAGAAGCTGCTAAACATCCATCCTCTGTAGATCCACCATCACACATCCCTGCAAACGCTGCCATGCTCCTTAAAATTCAATATTTAGTTCTTATATGTGAAATTAACACTGAAAGTGCATTTTTACAGTTTTCTTGTTAAAGTTTTAGCTTGATTTCAAGAAATTATTTTGAAATTTCTTAATAACTGGCTCTGGATTCAGCCTGCTCTGACCCTTCAGTGAAGGTTTAGAATAAAGCAACAATTTGCTTTTACAAATGACATGGCTACAGGTAAACTGTAAAATCTCATAAATTTATATTAATCAGATATTTAAAAATGTATTTTTGTCTGATATTACAAGGTTGCTAGCATTTGTATACAAATCAAGGCAGAGAGAGTGTAAATAAGAACCAGGAATCTAAGCTATAAACTGCAGAAACTGACCTTGCAGCTCTGAGGTACATGAGGAGGTCACAGTCATTGACCCCCGGCGTCCACATCAGCTCCTCACTCTCTGTCTGACATGGCTGTAAAGCAGGAGCAGGACGAGGTTGCAACTCTGGAAGTTTGGCCTGCAGTGAAAGCAAAGAAGAAACAAAAGGTAGTAAACAGTTACAGAGTCCCTGTGCACTGATGTGTGCACATCAGTTCAGAGCTGCTGGATTCACTTCCAAGACTGAAGCTCAAAGATAGACTGATTCTGACTCTCTGTGACCTAAACATGCGTCTAGTTCAAGGTTTGAGGCCGTAAGTGTTACAATGTTTTACTGTGTTAGCTGGGACCTCACAACGTGGACAAAACAGTATGTGTGTTTGTGCCCATCTGAATGACGATCTGTTTGAGGCAGGACAAACTGTCAGCTAGTTTCACAGCAGAACTGTCTGGGGTAGACTAGAGACATTGTGTGAAATTTTTAAAACTATGTTTATGGGTTTTTTAGGCTGGATTATGTTAAAATCATGTGGTTTTGTGACATTAGCACAGCACAGTTATGTAACCTCGTTATACTTGCAGCTCAGCACCAACTCAGCTCTCTGTTGTACATTCTTTTGCAGCTGTGTTTGTGTGAGGGTTGAAGTTGGTATGTGTTGACTGATACAATATGATTTTAAAATGAACCCCAAAAGAGAAGATAAGTGGCAGTTTCATTTATAACAGCAAAAAATTAAGAATTACTCTTGTACAGTCTCAGTTAGATTGCAATATTTATTTAAAATGTATTTATTGTAAGATTAGAATAAGATTTTCTCTGACATCTACTATTACTACTACTACTACTACTACTACTACTTACTTGATCTGTGTCATGCAAGTTAACACAATGAAACATGACGATGGGTGCAGTCAAAGTGATCTTGCTCACCAACACGATTACTGTGTTAACTGTATAATCACATACTGTATAATTGTGGGTGGACCCTGGTATATAAGTGGAATAATGTAATGCCTTAATAATCATGCATTAAGTGCATTAATAAACATTACAACAAGACAGTGTGTGGGAGTTGTTTCACTTTTTAGTGTTTTCCTTTAACACACCTGTCGCACATTAAGGTGTGCAGAGACTTAATTAATTAACTTAATAAAACAAACTGTTAGATGTAGAGAGGCCTGATCTGTTTTATGAGCTTAATTTGCCTCAAAAGTGTAAAGTATATACACATATTATTTATTACAGCCTACCAAACAAAGTGACAGATTTTCAAAACATTTTTTACGTAATTTGACTGGATATGAAAATAAATTTTTATTCAAAAGTGACATAAGTGACGGCAGTGTTTACCTGATGACTTGGCCCAACTCTTATCTCACCCTGTGTGTTGTTCAGGCTCCTGAAATAAAACCAAATTCAATAAAAGATTATTAGAATTAAATTAATTTGCTAGCTAACACCTTGGCATCTGCACAGTGTTTAAAGTAAGGGAAAGGCAAATTCAGTTGTGTTCACACAGTTTAAAGTCAGCTTGTTTTATATATGACCTGTCAGTGACTGTGTAATTAACACTGTGCACACAGTAGGTGTGTGAGTAACTCCGCTGCTGTCAGGGCAGCTTCCCTCCCTCTGCACACTGATTTCAGCAGCAGGAAGACAAAACTCCCGCCCCTCCATCACCCTGAACCAATCTCAGCCGTGACCTGTGAGGTTTCCTTATATTACACGAACGAAATCCGACGCCAGCTGCCGCAAAACACTGTCAATCAATCACACTTGAGCTGCTAATTTTTACGGTCACCATTACGAGGACAGTGTGTGCTAATTACTGTGGATCCCAGCAGGCTGACAGCAGCTGGATGACGGCTCCACGTAGTTCACCTTTAACTATTAAACTATCCGATCGATAATAAATATTCACGCTAGCATGCACAATTCAACACGGCGCTACATTTAGCGACATGTAAATACACGACAAACGGTTACGCGTCGTCGGATGCATAAGGTCAACCTGCTTCGCTGACAGTATTTACATTAACGTGAGCAGAAATAAGTGTTGGCGACATCAAAGCGACTAGAAAGCCGTTTTGAAGAGGAGCTGCTGCTAACCTAGCTGCTAACAGTAACATTAAGGCTGCGCTGATATTTGGCTAGCTCGTTAGCCAGACGTGAACTTCGTGACCACTGACACTCCGACAATTTCATACAAACGGCGCTCAAAGTAGCGCTGCAAAAAACGCCAAACGCACATTTAGCCTGTAACAGCTGAGGTGTAAATGTAAAAGGCGAGATAATGCAGTTACCTCCGCGGACTGAACAGGTCGTCCATGTCGAAGGATGTTTGGATGTGGCTTGTTGACACTATGCAGCGCAGTGGGCGATACACACAAACTATGCGAATCCCCTATTACATGGCTATTCAAAATGGAGGCGGTGTAGTGGAGGGAGTCACTCTATTTTTTTCCAGTGCAATGACCTCAGCAGCCACAGCTAAGCCTTCAAAGTTGTCTCGGTGTACATAACTGAGCATGTGCCGCGGATCAGCAGCCACTAAGGGCTGCTCATCATCAGCTGCTGCAGCTGCTGCACAGGCGTCCATGAACCAAACAACATATCAGCCAGCGTGTGTGCACTGCTGCGGTTCAACACCATTATGTAAGCCATTACATTTACCTACCACTGACAGAAATAGTCCTGTTGCTCGACTTGTTCCACTAATGTAAAGCTGCGGTGAAGAAAAACCACTAAGTAATAACAGATTTATTTACATCTCGGTTACTGTTCAATGTTCAAGCGTAAACATCACTATTATTAAAATATTAATACAATTCTTAAAATACAGTATTTCATAGGTGTAGCTTATCCCCGCTCCATCAGTGGCCATAGCGTATATCCTAATTATATAAGAATAATACATTACTCTTATTTCCTTATTTTTTCCTCTTTACTCAATGCTTTGCAAAAATTATTTTACAAATGGAGAGAAATTGGAGAAATCCCTCAATCACATCAAAAACCAAAAGGATGAAAAAAAATGTAAGGACATAATAGTTTCAAAAGTTTCATATTGTTAATGTGACTTAGAAGACATTTATTATGTTTATTTATTACGATAGTTATTCATGTTTGTGTTGCAAAAAAAAGTATCCCTCCCAAAGAAAATTTAAAAAAAAAAAAAAAAAAAGTTC